>JARGCU010000053.1:0-192500 GCA_029227775.1 Morpho helenor
TTCGCACGTCTCCGCGGCCGCGTGCCGCACGCGCGCCCGCTTGGCCGCCATCTTGTGCACGCGCCGCTTGTGCGTGTAGAGCGCGCGGTACTATGCCGCGTTTACAGCGTGTTCCTCACTGAATTACACTAACTAAGTGGATGCTATATTCACATGACGTCATTCGCACGTCTCCGCGGCCGCGTGCCGCACGCGCGCCCGCTTGGCCGCCATCTTGTGCACGCGCCGCTTGTGCGTGTAGAGCGCGCGGTACTATGCCGCGTTTACAGCGTGTTCCTCACTGAATTACACTAACTAAGTGGATGCTATATTCACATGACGTCATTCGCACGTCTCCGCGGCCGCGTGCCGCACGCGCGCCCGCTTGGCCGCCATCTTGTGCACGCGCCGCTTGTGCGTGTAGAGCGCGCGGTACTATGCCGCGTTTACAGCGTGTTCCTCACTGAATTACACTAACTAAGTGGATGCTATATTCACATGACGTCATTCGCACGTCTCCGCGGCCGCGTGCCGCACGCGCGCCCGCTTGGCCGCCATCTTGTGCACGCGCCGCTTGTGCGTGTAGAGCGCGCGGTACTATGCCGCGTTTACAGCGTGTTCCTCACTGAATTACACTAACTAAGTGGATGCTATATTCACATGACGTCATTCGCACGTCTCCGCGGCCGCGTGCCGCACGCGCGCCCGCTTGGCCGCCATCTTGTGCACGCGCCGCTTGTGCGTGTAGAGCGCGCGGTACTATGCCGCGTTTACAGCGTGTTCCTCACTGAATTACACTAACTAAGTGGATGCTATATTCACATGACGTCATTCGCACGTCTCCGCGGCCGCGTGCCGCACGCGCGCCCGCTTGGCCGCCATCTTGTGCACGCGCCGCTTGTGCGTGTAGAGCGCGCGGTACTATGCCGCGTTTACAGCGTGTTCCTCACTGAATTACACTAACTAAGTGGATGCTATATTCACATGACGTCATTCGCACGTCTCCGCGGCCGCGTGCCGCACGCGCGCCCGCTTGGCCGCCATCTTGTGCACGCGCCGCTTGTGCGTGTAGAGCGCGCGGTACTATGCCGCGTTTACAGCGTGTTCCTCACTGAATTACACTAACTAAGTGGATGCTATATTCACATGACGTCATTCGCACGTCTCCGCGGCCGCGTGCCGCACGCGCGCCCGCTTGGCCGCCATCTTGTGCACGCGCCGCTTGTGCGTGTAGAGCGCGCGGTACTATGCCGCGTTTACAGCGTGTTCCTCACTGAATTACACTAACTAAGTGGATGCTATATTCACATGACGTCATTCGCACGTCTCCGCGGCCGCGTGCCGCACGCGCGCCCGCTTGGCCGCCATCTTGTGCACGCGCCGCTTGTGCGTGTAGAGCGCGCGGTACTATGCCGCGTTTACAGCGTGTTCCTCACTGAATTACACTAACTAAGTGGATGCTATATTCACATGACGTCATTCGCACGTCTCCGCGGCCGCGTGCCGCACGCGCGCCCGCTTGGCCGCCATCTTGTGCACGCGCCGCTTGTGCGTGTAGAGCGCGCGGTACTATGCCGCGTTTACAGCGTGTTCCTCACTGAATTACACTAACTAAGTGGATGCTATATTCACATGACGTCATTCGCACGTCTCCGCGGCCGCGTGCCGCACGCGCGCCCGCTTGGCCGCCATCTTGTGCACGCGCCGCTTGTGCGTGTAGAGCGCGCGGTACTATGCCGCGTTTACAGCGTGTTCCTCACTGAATTACACTAACTAAGTGGATGCTATATTCACATGACGTCATTCGCACGTCTCCGCGGCCGCGTGCCGCACGCGCGCCCGCTTGGCCGCCATCTTGTGCACGCGCCGCTTGTGCGTGTAGAGCGCGCGGTACTATGCCGCGTTTACAGCGTGTTCCTCACTGAATTACACTAACTAAGTGGATGCTATATTCACATGACGTCATTCGCACGTCTCCGCGGCCGCGTGCCGCACGCGCGCCCGCTTGGCCGCCATCTTGTGCACGCGCCGCTTGTGCGTGTAGAGCGCGCGGTACTATGCCGCGTTTACAGCGTGTTCCTCACTGAATTACACTAACTAAGTGGATGCTATATTCACATGACGTCATTCGCACGTCTCCGCGGCCGCGTGCCGCACGCGCGCCCGCTTGGCCGCCATCTTGTGCACGCGCCGCTTGTGCGTGTAGAGCGCGCGGTACTATGCCGCGTTTACAGCGTGTTCCTCACTGAATTACACTAACTAAGTGGATGCTATATTCACATGACGTCATTCGCACGTCTCCGCGGCCGCGTGCCGCACGCGCGCCCGCTTGGCCGCCATCTTGTGCACGCGCCGCTTGTGCGTGTAGAGCGCGCGGTACTATGCCGCGTTTACAGCGTGTTCCTCACTGAATTACACTAACTAAGTGGATGCTATATTCACATGACGTCATTCGCACGTCTCCGCGGCCGCGTGCCGCACGCGCGCCCGCTTGGCCGCCATCTTGTGCACGCGCCGCTTGTGCGTGTAGAGCGCGCGGTACTATGCCGCGTTTACAGCGTGTTCCTCACTGAATTACACTAACTAAGTGGATGCTATATTCACATGACGTCATTCGCACGTCTCCGCGGCCGCGTGCCGCACGCGCGCCCGCTTGGCCGCCATCTTGTGCACGCGCCGCTTGTGCGTGTAGAGCGCGCGGTACTATGCCGCGTTTACAGCGTGTTCCTCACTGAATTACACTAACTAAGTGGATGCTATATTCACATGACGTCATTCGCACGTCTCCGCGGCCGCGTGCCGCACGCGCGCCCGCTTGGCCGCCATCTTGTGCACGCGCCGCTTGTGCGTGTAGAGCGCGCGGTACTATGCCGCGTTTACAGCGTGTTCCTCACTGAATTACACTAACTAAGTGGATGCTATATTCACATGACGTCATTCGCACGTCTCCGCGGCCGCGTGCCGCACGCGCGCCCGCTTGGCCGCCATCTTGTGCACGCGCCGCTTGTGCGTGTAGAGCGCGCGGTACTATGCCGCGTTTACAGCGTGTTCCTCACTGAATTACACTAACTAAGTGGATGCTATATTCACATGACGTCATTCGCACGTCTCCGCGGCCGCGTGCCGCACGCGCGCCCGCTTGGCCGCCATCTTGTGCACGCGCCGCTTGTGCGTGTAGAGCGCGCGGTACTATGCCGCGTTTACAGCGTGTTCCTCACTGAATTACACTAACTAAGTGGATGCTATATTCACATGACGTCATTCGCACGTCTCCGCGGCCGCGTGCCGCACGCGCGCCCGCTTGGCCGCCATCTTGTGCACGCGCCGCTTGTGCGTGTAGAGCGCGCGGTACTATGCCGCGTTTACAGCGTGTTCCTCACTGAATTACACTAACTAAGTGGATGCTATATTCACATGACGTCATTCGCACGTCTCCGCGGCCGCGTGCCGCACGCGCGCCCGCTTGGCCGCCATCTTGTGCACGCGCCGCTTGTGCGTGTAGAGCGCGCGGTACTATGCCGCGTTTACAGCGTGTTCCTCACTGAATTACACTAACTAAGTGGATGCTATATTCACATGACGTCATTCGCACGTCTCCGCGGCCGCGTGCCGCACGCGCGCCCGCTTGGCCGCCATCTTGTGCACGCGCCGCTTGTGCGTGTAGAGCGCGCGGGTACTATGCCGCGTTTACAGCGTGTTCCTCACTGAATTACACTAACTAAGTGGATGCTATATTCACATGACGTCATTCGCACGTCTCCGCGGCCGCGTGCCGCACGCGCGCCCGCTTGGCCGCCATCTTGTGCACGCGCCGCTTGTGCGTGTAGAGCGCGCGGTACTATGCCGCGTTTACAGCGTGTTCCTCACTGAATTACACTAACTAAGTGGATGCTATATTCACATGACGTCATTCGCACGTCTCCGCGGCCGCGTGCCGCACGCGCGCCCGCTTGGCCGCCATCTTGTGCACGCGCCGCTTGTGCGTGTAGAGCGCGCGGTACTATGCCGCGTTTACAGCGTGTTCCTCACTGAATTACACTAACTAAGTGGATGCTATATTCACATGACGTCATTCGCACGTCTCCGCGGCCGCGTGCCGCACGCGCGCCCGCTTGGCCGCCATCTTGTGCACGCGCCGCTTGTGCGTGTAGAGCGCGCGGTACTATGCCGCGTTTACAGCGTGTTCCTCACTGAATTACACTAACTAAGTGGATGCTATATTCACATGACGTCATTCGCACGTCTCCGCGGCCGCGTGCCGCACGCGCGCCCGCTTGGCCGCCATCTTGTGCACGCGCCGCTTGTGCGTGTAGAGCGCGCGGTACTATGCCGCGTTTACAGCGTGTTCCTCACTGAATTACACTAACTAAGTGGATGCTATATTCACATGACGTCATTCGCACGTCTCCGCGGCCGCGTGCCGCACGCGCGCCCGCTTGGCCGCCATCTTGTGCACGCGCCGCTTGTGCGTGTAGAGCGCGCGGTACTATGCCGCGTTTACAGCGTGTTCCTCACTGAATTACACTAACTAAGTGGATGCTATATTCACATGACGTCATTCGCACGTCTCCGCGGCCGCGTGCCGCACGCGCGCCCGCTTGGCCGCCATCTTGTGCACGCGCCGCTTGTGCGTGTAGAGCGCGCGGTACTATGCCGCGTTTACAGCGTGTTCCTCACTGAATTACACTAACTAAGTGGATGCTATATTCACATGACGTCATTCGCACGTCTCCGCGGCCGCGTGCCGCACGCGCGCCCGCTTGGCCGCCATCTTGTGCACGCGCCGCTTGTGCGTGTAGAGCGCGCGGTACTATGCCGCGTTTACAGCGTGTTCCTCACTGAATTACACTAACTAAGTGGATGCTATATTCACATGACGTCATTCGCACGTCTCCGCGGCCGCGTGCCGCACGCGCGCCCGCTTGGCCGCCATCTTGTGCACGCGCCGCTTGTGCGTGTAGAGCGCGCGGTACTATGCCGCGTTTACAGCGTGTTCCTCACTGAATTACACTAACTAAGTGGATGCTATATTCACATGACGTCATTCGCACGTCTCCGCGGCCGCGTGCCGCACGCGCGCCCGCTTGGCCGCCATCTTGTGCACGCGCCGCTTGTGCGTGTAGAGCGCGCGGTACTATGCCGCGTTTACAGCGTGTTCCTCACTGAATTACACTAACTAAGTGGATGCTATATTCACATGACGTCATTCGCACGTCTCCGCGGCCGCGTGCCGCACGCGCGCCCGCTTGGCCGCCATCTTGTGCACGCGCCGCTTGTGCGTGTAGAGCGCGCGGTACTATGCCGCGTTTACAGCGTGTTCCTCACTGAATTACACTAACTAAGTGGATGCTATATTCACATGACGTCATTCGCACGTCTCCGCGGCCGCGTGCCGCACGCGCGCCCGCTTGGCCGCCATCTTGTGCACGCGCCGCTTGTGCGTGTAGAGCGCGCGGTACTATGCCGCGTTTACAGCGTGTTCCTCACTGAATTACACTAACTAAGTGGATGCTATATTCACATGACGTCATTCGCACGTCTCCGCGGCCGCGTGCCGCACGCGCGCCCGCTTGGCCGCCATCTTGTGCACGCGCCGCTTGTGCGTGTAGAGCGCGCGGTACTATGCCGCGTTTACAGCGTGTTCCTCACTGAATTACACTAACTAAGTGGATGCTATATTCACATGACGTCATTCGCACGTCTCCGCGGCCGCGTGCCGCACGCGCGCCCGCTTGGCCGCCATCTTGTGCACGCGCCGCTTGTGCGTGTAGAGCGCGCGGTACTATGCCGCGTTTACAGCGTGTTCCTCACTGAATTACACTAACTAAGTGGATGCTATATTCACATGACGTCATTCGCACGTCTCCGCGGCCGCGTGCCGCACGCGCGCCCGCTTGGCCGCCATCTTGTGCACGCGCCGCTTGTGCGTGTAGAGCGCGCGGTACTATGCCGCGTTTACAGCGTGTTCCTCACTGAATTACACTAACTAAGTGGATGCTATATTCACATGACGTCATTCGCACGTCTCCGCGGCCGCGTGCCGCACGCGCGCCCGCTTGGCCGCCATCTTGTGCACGCGCCGCTTGTGCGTGTAGAGCGCGCGGTACTATGCCGCGTTTACAGCGTGTTCCTCACTGAATTACACTAACTAAGTGGATGCTATATTCACATGACGTCATTCGCACGTCTCCGCGGCCGCGTGCCGCACGCGCGCCCGCTTGGCCGCCATCTTGTGCACGCGCCGCTTGTGCGTGTAGAGCGCGCGGTACTATGCCGCGTTTACAGCGTGTTCCTCACTGAATTACACTAACTAAGTGGATGCTATATTCACATGACGTCATTCGCACGTCTCCGCGGCCGCGTGCCGCACGCGCGCCCGCTTGGCCGCCATCTTGTGCACGCGCCGCTTGTGCGTGTAGAGCGCGCGGTACTATGCCGCGTTTACAGCGTGTTCCTCACTGAATTACACTAACTAAGTGGATGCTATATTCACATGACGTCATTCGCACGTCTCCGCGGCCGCGTGCCGCACGCGCGCCCGCTTGGCCGCCATCTTGTGCACGCGCCGCTTGTGCGTGTAGAGCGCGCGGTACTATGCCGCGTTTACAGCGTGTTCCTCACTGAATTACACTAACTAAGTGGATGCTATATTCACATGACGTCATTCGCACGTCTCCGCGGCCGCGTGCCGCACGCGCGCCCGCTTGGCCGCCATCTTGTGCACGCGCCGCTTGTGCGTGTAGAGCGCGCGGTACTATGCCGCGTTTACAGCGTGTTCCTCACTGAATTACACTAACTAAGTGGATGCTATATTCACATGACGTCATTCGCACGTCTCCGCGGCCGCGTGCCGCACGCGCGCCCGCTTGGCCGCCATCTTGTGCACGCGCCGCTTGTGCGTGTAGAGCGCGCGGTACTATGCCGCGTTTACAGCGTGTTCCTCACTGAATTACACTAACTAAGTGGATGCTATATTCACATGACGTCATTCGCACGTCTCCGCGGCCGCGTGCCGCACGCGCGCCCGCTTGGCCGCCATCTTGTGCACGCGCCGCTTGTGCGTGTAGAGCGCGCGGTACTATGCCGCGTTTACAGCGTGTTCCTCACTGAATTACACTAACTAAGTGGATGCTATATTCACATGACGTCATTCGCACGTCTCCGCGGCCGCGTGCCGCACGCGCGCCCGCTTGGCCGCCATCTTGTGCACGCGCCGCTTGTGCGTGTAGAGCGCGCGGTACTATGCCGCGTTTACAGCGTGTTCCTCACTGAATTACACTAACTAAGTGGATGCTATATTCACATGACGTCATTCGCACGTCTCCGCGGCCGCGTGCCGCACGCGCGCCCGCTTGGCCGCCATCTTGTGCACGCGCCGCTTGTGCGTGTAGAGCGCGCGGTACTATGCCGCGTTTACAGCGTGTTCCTCACTGAATTACACTAACTAAGTGGATGCTATATTCACATGACGTCATTCGCACGTCTCCGCGGCCGCGTGCCGCACGCGCGCCCGCTTGGCCGCCATCTTGTGCACGCGCCGCTTGTGCGTGTAGAGCGCGCGGTACTATGCCGCGTTTACAGCGTGTTCCTCACTGAATTACACTAACTAAGTGGATGCTATATTCACATGACGTCATTCGCACGTCTCCGCGGCCGCGTGCCGCACGCGCGCCCGCTTGGCCGCCATCTTGTGCACGCGCCGCTTGTGCGTGTAGAGCGCGCGGTACTATGCCGCGTTTACAGCGTGTTCCTCACTGAATTACACTAACTAAGTGGATGCTATATTCACATGACGTCATTCGCACGTCTCCGCGGCCGCGTGCCGCACGCGCGCCCGCTTGGCCGCCATCTTGTGCACGCGCCGCTTGTGCGTGTAGAGCGCGCGGTACTATGCCGCGTTTACAGCGTGTTCCTCACTGAATTACACTAACTAAGTGGATGCTATATTCACATGACGTCATTCGCACGTCTCCGCGGCCGCGTGCCGCACGCGCGCCCGCTTGGCCGCCATCTTGTGCACGCGCCGCTTGTGCGTGTAGAGCGCGCGGTACTATGCCGCGTTTACAGCGTGTTCCTCACTGAATTACACTAACTAAGTGGATGCTATATTCACATGACGTCATTCGCACGTCTCCGCGGCCGCGTGCCGCACGCGCGCCCGCTTGGCCGCCATCTTGTGCACGCGCCGCTTGTGCGTGTAGAGCGCGCGGTACTATGCCGCGTTTACAGCGTGTTCCTCACTGAATTACACTAACTAAGTGGATGCTATATTCACATGACGTCATTCGCACGTCTCCGCGGCCGCGTGCCGCACGCGCGCCCGCTTGGCCGCCATCTTGTGCACGCGCCGCTTGTGCGTGTAGAGCGCGCGGTACTATGCCGCGTTTACAGCGTGTTCCTCACTGAATTACACTAACTAAGTGGATGCTATATTCACATGACGTCATTCGCACGTCTCCGCGGCCGCGTGCCGCACGCGCGCCCGCTTGGCCGCCATCTTGTGCACGCGCCGCTTGTGCGTGTAGAGCGCGCGGTACTATGCCGCGTTTACAGCGTGTTCCTCACTGAATTACACTAACTAAGTGGATGCTATATTCACATGACGTCATTCGCACGTCTCCGCGGCCGCGTGCCGCACGCGCGCCCGCTTGGCCGCCATCTTGTGCACGCGCCGCTTGTGCGTGTAGAGCGCGCGGTACTATGCCGCGTTTACAGCGTGTTCCTCACTGAATTACACTAACTAAGTGGATGCTATATTCACATGACGTCATTCGCACGTCTCCGCGGCCGCGTGCCGCACGCGCGCCCGCTTGGCCGCCATCTTGTGCACGCGCCGCTTGTGCGTGTAGAGCGCGCGGTACTATGCCGCGTTTACAGCGTGTTCCTCACTGAATTACACTAACTAAGTGGATGCTATATTCACATGACGTCATTCGCACGTCTCCGCGGCCGCGTGCCGCACGCGCGCCCGCTTGGCCGCCATCTTGTGCACGCGCCGCTTGTGCGTGTAGAGCGCGCGGTACTATGCCGCGTTTACAGCGTGTTCCTCACTGAATTACACTAACTAAGTGGATGCTATATTCACATGACGTCATTCGCACGTCTCCGCGGCCGCGTGCCGCACGCGCGCCCGCTTGGCCGCCATCTTGTGCACGCGCCGCTTGTGCGTGTAGAGCGCGCGGTACTATGCCGCGTTTACAGCGTGTTCCTCACTGAATTACACTAACTAAGTGGATGCTATATTCACATGACGTCATTCGCACGTCTCCGCGGCCGCGTGCCGCACGCGCGCCCGCTTGGCCGCCATCTTGTGCACGCGCCGCTTGTGCGTGTAGAGCGCGCGGTACTATGCCGCGTTTACAGCGTGTTCCTCACTGAATTACACTAACTAAGTGGATGCTATATTCACATGACGTCATTCGCACGTCTCCGCGGCCGCGTGCCGCACGCGCGCCCGCTTGGCCGCCATCTTGTGCACGCGCCGCTTGTGCGTGTAGAGCGCGCGGTACTATGCCGCGTTTACAGCGTGTTCCTCACTGAATTACACTAACTAAGTGGATGCTATATTCACATGACGTCATTCGCACGTCTCCGCGGCCGCGTGCCGCACGCGCGCCCGCTTGGCCGCCATCTTGTGCACGCGCCGCTTGTGCGTGTAGAGCGCGCGGTACTATGCCGCGTTTACAGCGTGTTCCTCACTGAATTACACTAACTAAGTGGATGCTATATTCACATGACGTCATTCGCACGTCTCCGCGGCCGCGTGCCGCACGCGCGCCCGCTTGGCCGCCATCTTGTGCACGCGCCGCTTGTGCGTGTAGAGCGCGCGGTACTATGCCGCGTTTACAGCGTGTTCCTCACTGAATTACACTAACTAAGTGGATGCTATATTCACATGACGTCATTCGCACGTCTCCGCGGCCGCGTGCCGCACGCGCGCCCGCTTGGCCGCCATCTTGTGCACGCGCCGCTTGTGCGTGTAGAGCGCGCGGTACTATGCCGCGTTTACAGCGTGTTCCTCACTGAATTACACTAACTAAGTGGATGCTATATTCACATGACGTCATTCGCACGTCTCCGCGGCCGCGTGCCGCACGCGCGCCCGCTTGGCCGCCATCTTGTGCACGCGCCGCTTGTGCGTGTAGAGCGCGCGGTACTATGCCGCGTTTACAGCGTGTTCCTCACTGAATTACACTAACTAAGTGGATGCTATATTCACATGACGTCATTCGCACGTCTCCGCGGCCGCGTGCCGCACGCGCGCCCGCTTGGCCGCCATCTTGTGCACGCGCCGCTTGTGCGTGTAGAGCGCGCGGTACTATGCCGCGTTTACAGCGTGTTCCTCACTGAATTACACTAACTAAGTGGATGCTATATTCACATGACGTCATTCGCACGTCTCCGCGGCCGCGTGCCGCACGCGCGCCCGCTTGGCCGCCATCTTGTGCACGCGCCGCTTGTGCGTGTAGAGCGCGCGGTACTATGCCGCGTTTACAGCGTGTTCCTCACTGAATTACACTAACTAAGTGGATGCTATATTCACATGACGTCATTCGCACGTCTCCGCGGCCGCGTGCCGCACGCGCGCCCGCTTGGCCGCCATCTTGTGCACGCGCCGCTTGTGCGTGTAGAGCGCGCGGTACTATGCCGCGTTTACAGCGTGTTCCTCACTGAATTACACTAACTAAGTGGATGCTATATTCACATGACGTCATTCGCACGTCTCCGCGGCCGCGTGCCGCACGCGCGCCCGCTTGGCCGCCATCTTGTGCACGCGCCGCTTGTGCGTGTAGAGCGCGCGGTACTATGCCGCGTTTACAGCGTGTTCCTCACTGAATTACACTAACTAAGTGGATGCTATATTCACATGACGTCATTCGCACGTCTCCGCGGCCGCGTGCCGCACGCGCGCCCGCTTGGCCGCCATCTTGTGCACGCGCCGCTTGTGCGTGTAGAGCGCGCGGTACTATGCCGCGTTTACAGCGTGTTCCTCACTGAATTACACTAACTAAGTGGATGCTATATTCACATGACGTCATTCGCACGTCTCCGCGGCCGCGTGCCGCACGCGCGCCCGCTTGGCCGCCATCTTGTGCACGCGCCGCTTGTGCGTGTAGAGCGCGCGGTACTATGCCGCGTTTACAGCGTGTTCCTCACTGAATTACACTAACTAAGTGGATGCTATATTCACATGACGTCATTCGCACGTCTCCGCGGCCGCGTGCCGCACGCGCGCCCGCTTGGCCGCCATCTTGTGCACGCGCCGCTTGTGCGTGTAGAGGCACGCGCTCTGCCGGAACGAGCGGCCGCACTCGTCGCACGACAGCGGCTTCTCGCCCGTGTGGATCAGCTCGTGCTCTCGCAAACTCTTCTTTTCCTGTACACGTTTATATTTGCTCGATTCAAATTCAAAATATTCGAATCCGAATCGGCTGCGGCTTTTTATAAAGTCGTAATATAGTATTTCGATAATCAAGCCGTGTGGTATTCAGCTGAATAGAATAGTACCATCCTCATTTCTTACCGAGGTGTCGTAAAAGGGGACTAAGGTAAGACGACCCGCCGTGTGGTATCCGGCTGAGTAGAATAGACCAACCTCATTTCTTACTGAGGTGTCGTAAAAGGCGACTAAGGTAAGTTGACCCACCGTGTGGTATCCGATTTAGTAGAATAGACCACCCTCTCTCATACCGAGGTGTCGTAAAATACGACTATGTTAAGTTGACGTCAGGGAGCCAGCCGGTCGTAAAAACGCAGCCAAAGCATGTAACAGCATATTTATAACATGTTGTGCCGACCCCACTTAGAGTGGGATAAGGGCAGGAAGATGATGATAATCATAAAAATGGTTAACCTTAAAAGCTAGACATATGTTGTGGCGGACTTTTATTTAGAACTTTTAGAGAGGAACAATTTTGTAATACATGATTTTTGAATAACTATTACCATTTACTCAGCGCACGCAAGGAAAGCTTTATGCCGTTTTGGTACTATTTTTTTTATTGCTGCTCCTCTTCTATTCATCTTAGCGAAGCAAAGAATTTTTCAAATCGGTCCAGTAGTTCCTGAGATTAGCGCGTTCAAACAAGTTCTTCAGCTTTATATATTAGTATAGATTTTATTGGCATACCGTAAATGCCTTCCCACAAGTTTTACACAGTAGCTTCTCCACCGACTTCTTGATGCCGTGGTGGGCTCTGCTAACGTGGCGGGTAACACACGGGCCGGTCGCCAGAGCCTGCAAAAGTGTGTTTATATCAAAAAGCTAACTTCTTTTCTTTCTTTTTAAAAAAATGTATGGTTGAACATGTAAAGTTAAAATATGTATGGGCAAAAAATGGACGGTTATAAAAAGTTTGGTTAAACATAATGGTTATTAAATGTATGGTTAAAAAATGGATGGTTATAAAATGTAGGGTTAAACATATATGGATAAACATGCATGGTAAAAAAATGTATGATTGAAAAATGTATTGTTAAAAATGTATGGTTAAAAAATGCTTTTTAAAAAATATATGGTTAAAAAATGGATGGTTAAAAAAAATAAGGTATAAAAGTAAGGTAAAAAAACGTATGGTTAAAAAACGTATGGTTAAACATGGATGGTTATAAAATGTATGGTTAAAAAATAAGTAAAAAGGAAAAACGCCGCGATCCCCAAAACTAAACACTAGCACAGCTTCACCTCAGCAACAGAACTCCCTCAGACATGTTGTAACATGATCTAAACACGTGGGTGTTTAATACTAGTACACGTGCCATAAACTGTCAAGTCAGCGTAGCTTATTCGGGGAACGGGCAGAAGAGAAATGTAAATAACTAGATCGAGTATAGGGATGTGAAAAAATTATCGATTATTTTTTCAAAATAATCGATTTTTAACATAATCAATTATTTTTAAAAATTATCGATTTTTAATAATCGATTATTTTTCATCAAAAACCGTTTTTTTAAAAATCGATTATATTACGTATCCCTTTTTCATTTTTTCTCTTTGTCTTGATTTTTAAGATTAGATATGCATTGTTTGAACCAATTAAGCCAAACTACACATTTTAATCCAATTTCACAAGCAGCGCATCTGATATTATTTCTTGGTAGTTGTCCACTTTAATTAGTCTTTATTGTAATTAATTATTAATATTAAAAATGATAGCTTTTGAAATAGAAAAAAATAGATTTTTATAAAATCGATTATTTATTAATCGATTTTTTCTACTCCAAGTCACATCCCTAATCGAGCCCCAAACTACCTAATTATTTTTCCTTTTTTTTTCAAAGTGTCTTTTTTTATTTTATAAAAAATTATCGAGCATGTAATGTCTAAAAATTTGTAATTTGACGATTCGAAAACGCTTGTAAAAGCCAATATGAATAAAGAATTATTTGAATTTGAATCAGTTACCTTATGACAAATAGGACACTTGTACTGCGTCTTCCCCATATGTTTGTAGTCGACATGGTCATTCAACTCTCTCTTAGTCCTATACCTTTTATCGCACATCGTGCATTTGTATCTGGAGAAGAAAACATTTACCTTCCAGATTATTCTAGAAACACAGTTTATTACCGCGAAGTCAGCGTATCTCGAATGTCAGCATTAGAAGCAACTTGTTAGACAATATTCAGTCGCTAATATAAGTTTTATTAAAAAAAACACGGTAAACGGTTGCCTGTAAAGTCGGTTTTACGGGCAAAGATTTTACGTGACAACGTCTTTTTCTCAGTAGAATATTTATTGATATGAATATTATTAAATTGCACAATAGGAACAAGGAGTTGAATGAAAATAAGAATTGCACAAATTTTAACTATAGAAATATATTGTGTTTACTAAAACATTGTACATGTAAACTTAAACTTAACTTAAAATTAACCAAGAACGCTCGAGAAAGACAGAGACACAAGCACGCACCGATTCAACGCGCCTAATTCTCTAGTGCAGCGCGCGCGACGGACCAATCATGTTTGAGTGGGAGAGAGACGCAAGGCATTCGCCAGTCCGGCGGGCCTCTCTTTCGTTCGGTGACTCGTCGTAACAGACGTGAGCGGGCGTTACACTCTTTCATGAGTGACTACAAGCCGCAACCTAATTTAAGACGTTGTCACGTCAAAATGCAGTTTTATCCCTGTTTTCGGAAACTAATTTTTTTTTTTAAATTTACGTTGAATACAATCACAATTTTTCGCTGCCAAAAGTAAAGTCATGGTAGTTCATTTGGGGAACGGGCGGTTTAGAGAGGTGAAAATACCTAGGATCGAGCCCCACCAAACCTATTATTTTTTCATTTTTTTTTTCAATTTTAATTCTTATTACATCATTTTAAAAATTACCGAAAGTCACCCAGGTACTTTGTATTTAAGTATATATTTAAAATTTATATAGGTATACTAGCGGCCTGCCCCTGCTTCGCACGGGTATATAATATATATTTTATATTATCTTTGGAATATCTAAATTCATATAGAACATTTTTACTTATTTACTTTTACATTTTCCCTATGTATTTTATTTTTACAATTAATTACAGAATGTCATTAAACAAACTCTTGAAAGAGCGACATCGCTGCTAAAGTCGAAGTGTTATAGGGCGAAGCGCGGCGTCCTCAAGGCATTTTAAATCTGTAATATCTCCGAAAATGTTCACTTAAATTACATGCTGTAAACGGCTATATTGATCTATATTAAATCAACTATTTATTTAAGGTACTTAATTGGATAAGGATTAATGCTGTATTGTATAAAAATTGCTTCAAAAATATGGCATTATTTTTCGTAAAAAGTAAATGACAAAAAAATCTATAATGGGTTATCCATAAGAGATAGACATATACCATCGCGGACTTTTCTGTAGACCTTTCCGACTTTTCTGTTCTGATATGTACATACAAGATTAACTCATTTAAATATTAAAGATGCGTACATGCGTACGTCCCTTACTGCGTGTTTCCTTGAATACTTGAGGTGTTTCTCATACGAGTCGTGCGATATGAAACGCTTCTCGCACGTCACGCACTCGACCGACTTCCGGTCCGAATGGACCCTGGAATGGACCCGGATACAGTCCGCCCTTAGCATCTTACCGCATACCGGACACGGCTGCTTAGGAGGAGCGTCCACGTGGACCCTGGAACCGTAATCTATACTAATATATAAAGCTGAAGAGTTTGTTTGTACGCGCTAATCTCAGGAACTACTGGACCGATTTTGGAAAATTCTTTGAGTGTAAGATAGTCCATTTATTTAGGAAGGTTATAAGCTATATAACATCACGATAAGATGAATATAAGAGCAGCAATAAAGGAAATGGAACCGTAATCTATACTAATATTATGAAAAGGAAAAATTTGTATATATGTTTGTAATGTTTTCACACAAAAACTACTGGACCGATTTGAAAAATTATTTCAGTTTAAGATTATCAAACCATTTATCGAGGAAGGCTATAGGCTATATATAAATAACATCATCTAATATGAATAGGTAAGGGGCAGCAATAAAAAATATAACGAAAGTGGCTAAATTTAAATTTATGTATGTTTATTTATGTATGTTTGTAATGTTTTCACACAAAAACTACTGGACCGATTTCAAACATTCTTTCACCGCTGCTGTAAACTACTGATAACAATCGCTGCTGCTGTAAACGGCTGGTAATAATTGCCGCTGCTGTAAGTTGCTGGCAACGATTGCCACTGCTGACAACAATAGCCGCTGCTATAAACGGCTAATCATAATTACCGCTGCTGTAATTTGCTGGCAACAATTGATGCTGCTGTAAACTGTCGGCCACAATTGCCACTAGTGTCAACTGTTGACAACAGTTACCATTGTTGTAAACTGCTAGCAACAATTGACGCTGCTGTAAACTATCGGCAACAATTGCCTATAATGTAAACTGCTAGCAACAATTGACGCTGCTGTAAACTATCGGCAACAATTGCCTATAATGTAAACTGCTGACAACAGTTCCCATTGCTGTAAACTGCTAGCAACAATTGACGCTGCTGTAAACTATCGGCAACAATTGCCTATAATGTAAACTGCTGACAACAGTTACCATTGCTGTAAACTGCTAGCAACAATTGACGCTGCTGTAAACTATCGGCAACAATTGCCTATAATGTAAACTGCTGACAACAGTTACCATTGCTGTAAACTGCTAGCAACAATTGACGCTGCTGTAAACTATCGGCAACAATTGCCTATAAAGTAAACTGCTGACAACAGTTACCATTGCTGTTAACTATCGGCAAAGCTTGCCACTAGTGTAAACTGTTGATAACAGTTATGTTGTCGCCAATGTCTTCCGCTTTGTATTTTATAGCAACAGAGTCATGAAACAAGAGTATCGCGCCCTTTTTTATTAAAATGTTGGCAACACTGTGCCGTTGTTGTTTCCGGTGGAGTCTTCCTATTGATAAAACGTTTCAGTTACATGCAGTATTTGTTCGTCATTCAAGAGAAGTGCATCTCGGAACGAGAATTGTGGTATTCCCATTATATCGTGTTATTGTATATAGTGTGCGTTAACAGTTGCCATTGTTGTAAACTGCTAGCAACAATTGACGCTGCTGTAAACAATCGGCAACAATTGCCTATAATGTAAACTGCTGACAACAGTTACCATTGTTGTAAACTGCTAGCAACAATTGACGCTGCTGTAAACTGTCGGCAACAATTGCCTATAATGTAAACTGCTGACAACAGTTCCCATTGCTGTAAACTGCTAGCAACAATTGTCGCTGCTGTAAATTGCTGGCAACACCAATAAGGAGCTGAACACTAAATATTATCTACAATCATTCTTACTTAACTAAGACGTCAGTTCGTACTTACAGTTGGTGTTTAACCAGTGCGTGTTTGAACGCGAACGTTTTCCCACAAGTGGGACACTTGTGCCCCTCTCTGTGCGACCTCAGTATGTGCCTATAACGCAGGTACCTGTTACTGAAAAAGACAAACAATATCTTAACACAGCACAGCAACAGATTATAGTAGTTTGATTGATTGATTGTTTAAACGCGCTAATCTCGGGAACTACTGGACCGATTTTAAAAATTCTTTCAGTGTAAGATAGTTTTCTTTTTACCGAGTTGTTATTAAAATCTTGTTAATTCAACAGGATGAGTTTGAAAAGCGCCATTTATTATCAACTTATCACGCGACAATAGCGAAAGAAGTTGCGGGTAAAAGCCAGTAGATATAATTGAAGCTCTTAGATTCGCTGAAGTGTGCAGACTTAAAACGAATAAACAAGAATATTTTTAATACTGGTTTTGTCAGTTTTTTTCGGAGATACTTTTATGTCTATGCTAATATATAAAGCTGAAGAGTTTGTTTTGTTTGAACGCGCTAATCTCAGGAACTATTGGACCGATTTGGAAAATGATTTCCGTGGAAGATAGTCTATTTAGGAACTACTGGACTGATTTGAAAAATTCTATCAGTGTAACATAGTCCAATTATTGAGGAAGGCTACAGGCTATATAACATTACGCTAAGATGAATAAGAGGGGAACAACAATAAAAAAATATTACGAAAAAGGCTTTAAAAATTTAAAGCTTTCCTTGCGTGCGCTCAGTAAACGGTATTTAAAAATCATATACAACAAAATTGTTCCCCTCTAAAAGTTCTAAATAAAAGTCCGCGACAGCATATGTCTTGCTTTTAAGGTTAACCCATTTTAACTATTTTTATAGTTATCAAAAGACTATATTACGGTTTTTTTTCTTCCCACGCGGGCGGAGCCGCTGGCGATCGCTAGTAAACAATGTAACTCACTCGAAAAATTTGTTGCATTCTTTACATTTGAATCCCAATGGAGATTCTACGTCCATGCTAACGTCGTTTTGCTTTTTTGGCGCCAAAACTGGATTAGTTAACATTGCCCTTCTTTTCAGCTGAAAAAGTTATATTAAATTTTTTTTTGGTTTATGTTAATATTTTTTTTATTTAATTTATCGTTCGGTATCCGGTTAAGTAGAATTGACCACCGTCGTTTTTTACGGAGGTGTCGTAAAAGGCGACTAAGGTAACTTGAGCCGCTGCGTGGTATCCGGCTGAGTAAAAAAGACCACCCTCTTTCGTTTCGTTATAGGCAAGGTCGTTCACCTTTATAAAGCGTGTTTATTTTTTTGAAACAGAATAATTCCTGTGTATACAATACTTCGATTAACTGTTTTTATGTAGGGTGTCGAGGTGTGTAGGTACATCATCATTCTCCTACCCTAATCCCACTCTAAGTGGGGTCGGCACAATATGTCTTCATCTTCCATTCTCCTCTATCATTCGTCAACTCTGGTGCCACTCCTTTAACATTCATATCATTTTTCACACAATCCATCCATCTTTTTTTCCGCGTCTCCCTAGCTATATATCCATCCACATTCATATTTAAAATTAAAAAATTTTTAGTCACATTATGTACCTAAAATTAAAAAAAATGTAGTTTCTGTACCATACGCCGTGTAGTATCCGGCGAAACAGAATAGTACCACCCTCATTTCTAACCGAGGTGTCGTAAAAGGCGACTAAGGTAAGTCGACCCGCCTTGTGGTATCCGGCTGAGTAGAATAGACCACCCTCATTACTTACCGAGGTGTCGTAAAAGGCGACTAAGGTAAGTCGACCCGCCGAGTGGTATCCGGGTAAGTAGAATAGACCACCCTCATTTCTTACCGAGGTGTCGTAAAAGGCGACTAAGGTAAGTCGACCCGCCTTGTGGTATCCGGCTGAGTAGAAAAGACCACCCTCATTTCTTACCGAGGTGTCGTAAAAGGCGACTTAGGTAAGTCGACCCGCCGTGTGGTATCCGGCTGAGTAGAATAGACCACCCTCATTTCTTACCGAGGTGTCGTAAAAGGCGACTAAGGTAAGTCGACCCGCCGTGTGGTATCCGGCTGAGTAGAATAGACCACCCTCATTTCTTACCGAGGTGTCGTAAAAGGCGACTAAGGTAAGTCGACCCGCCGTGTGGTATCCGGCTGAGTAGAATAGACCACCCTCATTTCTTACCGAGGTGTCGTAAAAGGCGACTAACGTAAGTCGACCCGCCGTGTGGTATCCGGCTGAGTAGAATAGACCACCCTCATTTCTTACCGAGGTGTCGTAAAATACGACTAAGATAAGTTGACGTCAGGCAGGCGGCCGGTCGTAAAATACGTAGCCAAATCATGTGACAACATGTTTATGACATGTTGTGCCGACCCCACTTAGAGTGGGATAAGAGCAGGAAGATAATGTAGGTGCTTTATCATCTATTATTTATCATTTATATCTACGTTTAAAATGTTTATTTCGCGTTGTGTTATTAATAAATATATAATTTATAGAATTAGGCGTTACTTTGCGGAGGTCCATAATACAAAAGTAATGAGAATATTATTTTGCTATAATCCGCGATAAAAGGAAATATATGTAATGCTAAATGTAGAGTGTACTATTCGTTCTCATACCTGATACATGCAGAATTTGTAATAACTCATGCACTACCCGACACCGATGACACAACAATACACAAGCACTGCACACATTCACCACCACAATCTCAACAATTGTTTCGCCCCGTAACCGAAGCATCGTCAGGAGATAGACTCCACGACAAAATCGCAAAGCATTTGCGAAAAGCACCCTTTGTCATTACTTTTGTAATAAATATATCAAATTTTGATTTCACTTGAAAATTAATCACCTTTTTTATCATCCCCGGCGGCAGAGCGTCCTTCATCGAGTGAACTACCCTCAAATGTGTCAAAATCTCAATAAGGGTGTAGCTCACCAGCTCGCAATGATGACACTGGTATTTATGGTAATGTCCATCTCTATGCTCCGGAAACCACCGGAACCTTATATATATTAGACATATGTCGCATTTGACCAATTTTGGTTTCTGCAACACAGAACGAGGTTATGAGCAAGTATATAGATATAAATATAAATATATGGGACACTTACACACACGGTCGTCTGTCCCCAAAGTGAGTAACTTAATACTTGTGTTATGGACAGACAACTGGTGAATATAGACTTATATATTTTTAAATACATACTTAAATACAAATATACATCCAGGCTCAAAGACCAACAAATTCATTTATAGAAAATGTAGGCCCTCGGCGGGAATCGAACCCGCGACCTGCGGAGCTGAAGGCAGGATTACTACCTACTGCGCCAATGGGCCAGTCAGTTATGAGCAAGTACATAGATGGTTCTTAGCGTTGCGTTCGACGCGAATTATATATTAGGGGGCGACTGTCAGGTCCCCAAAAAAAAGTTCCCCAAAGAAAGTTATTTAAACAAACTCTGTTTAAATAACTTTCTTTATTGAAGTTATTGTATTAACAATAATTTTCATAAACAGAAAAAAAAAATAGGGAAGGTGGGCCTCGATCCTAGGTATTTTCATTTCTCGTGACCACCCGTTCCCCGAATAAGCTACGCTGACTTGACATTATATATTCAATAAATTAAAATTAAACTTTAGTATTTTTATAATGCCCAAAAACAGGGATAAAAGGTTTCTTTTTTTTTTTAAATAAACCCTAACTAGATCGACTTCCCATTCTAGGTGCGGTTGGCACAACATGTTGCCACATGATTCAGCTAGGTATGTTACGACTGGCCGTCTGCCTAGCGTCAACTTACTGTTATCGCATTTTACAACATCTACGATATTTTTACAATGCCCAAAACAGGGATAAAACCTTTTTTTTTAAATAAACCCTAACTAGATCGACTTCCCATTCTAGGTGCGGTTGGCACAACATGTTGCCACATGATTCAGTTAGGTATTTTACGACTGGCCGCCTGCCTAACGTCAACTTGCCGTTGTCGCATTTTACGACATCTACGATATTTTTACAATGCCCAAAACAGGGATAAAACCTTTTTTTTTTAAATAAACCCTAACTAGATCGACTTCCCATTCTAGGTGGGGTCGGCACAACATGTTGCCACATGATTCAGCTAGGTATTTTACGACTGGCCGCCTGCCTAACGTCAACTTGCCGTTGTCGCATTTTACGACATCTCAGAAAGAAAGAAGGTGGTCAACAACGCTAAGAAATGTGAGTTGTCAATTCCAATCAGCCGGATACCACACGGCGTGCCAACTTACCTTAGTCGCCTTTTACAACACCTCGGTAAGAAATGTGGATGGTCTTTTCTACTCATCCGGATACCACATGGCTAGTCCACTTATCTTAGTCGTCTTTTACGACACCTCGGTAAGAAATGAGGGTGGTACTATTCTATTCAGCCGGATACCACAAGGCGGGTCGACTTACCTTAGTCGCCTTTTATGACACCTCGGTAAGAAATGAGGGTGGTACTATTCTATTTTGCTGGATACCACACGGCGTATGGTACAGAACCTATATTTAATTTTAGGTACATAATGTGACCAAAAGAGTTTTAAAAATGCGTTGCGACACCCTGGTAATAAATCAGTCTGGTCTATTCTATTTAGTGGATACGGTGGGTTTTTCTAAATAACAATAGAGAAAAAGATCAATTTTTACCTGTACATGTAATTTTGAATTATGTTCTTCCAATTCATTCTCATCTTTAAACACTTTAACACAAGACTCACATTTGCTTGTCGCGTTAACATAAACCTCTTCCAACTTCTTAATCTCAACACGCTCTACCATTTCTTCTTCTGTCATTTTAATTTTAGAATAACCTTCTTCTGTAACTGCATCATCTGTTTTTTCTTTAATTTTTCTTCTAACAGAACCTTTTTTACTTAAATCTTTTTTTAATTCTCTAGTTTTCTTTACAAGCGGCTTTATTTCTATGCTATATTTGTACACTTTCATCTCTTCTAGAAGTTGAGTGTTGTATTCATTATTGCTATCATTGGTAGATTCATTTTTGCTTTTAGATTTTAATTCACAATTAGTACCATTAATGCTTGCCGCATTAACATACCTTTGTTCTTTGTGAATATCAATACACTCTACCATTTCTCCTTCGCTAATTTTTATTTCAGAATAACCTTCTTTAACTGAATCATCTGTTTCATCTGTTTTTCTTTTAAAAGAATCTTTTTCACTTAATTTCTCTTTCTTAAATTCTTTTATTTTCTCTACAAAAGGCTTTACTTCTATGCTATTTTCGGATACTGTTATTTCTTCTGTAACTTCATTGTTGAATTCATCAGTGCTATTTGATTCATTATTGATATTTGTTTCTAGTTCACATTTAATATCATTAATATCTGGTCCGCAATCAATAAAATTGTCTATATTATCGTTATGTAAAAAATGTATGTTATATGTGTTTTGATGGTAACTAGTTAATTTAGAAAGGCTATTTGTTGATTTCAACTGAAATAAAATAAGAGAAATCAATATTCTAGAACAGCTTGTAATAAAATTAATTTTCTGTAACATAATTGATAGACTCCACGACAACGATTTTACGCTTCACGATTTTGTCGTGGAGTCTATCTCCTGACGATGCTTCGGTTACAGGGCGAATCAATTGTTGATATTGTGGTGGTGAATGTGTGCATTGCTTGTGTATTGTTGTCTCATCGGTGTCATGTAGTGCATGAGTTCTTACAAATTCTGCATGTATCAGGTATGAGAACGAATAGTACACTCTACATTTAGCATTACATATATTTTCTTTTATCGTGGTTTAGAGCAAAATAATATTTTCATTACTTTTGTTTCTGTAACATTTTCATCAGTCACTCAGCGGGCGATGGAGAGAGCTATGTTTGGTGTATCTCTACACTATGAAATCAGGAATGAGGAAATCCATAAAAAGAATACACTCAAAGAAGTTTTCAAATCAGTCCAGTCGTTCCTGAGATTAGCGTGTTCAAACAAACTCTTCAGCTTTATATATTAGTATAGATTAGCTCATTTAAATATTTAAGATTTGAATATGAGAAATGTAAGACATTAGTGGAGTATAAGTGTGAGTATAAGTGGAGATGGACTGGTCATATGATGTGGTAACCAGTGAATAGTTGGGCTAGAACAATTACAGAATGGGCACCACAGTACTATATTAAAAGGAAAAGAGGTTGACAGCTCAAAAGATGGGCTGATGACCTGCGCGGAATTGCTGGCGCTCTGTGGATGAAAAACGTCGACAGACAGGGATGAGTGGAAAAGGTTGTAGGAGGCCTCAGGCCTATGTGTCCACGACACTCTGATGTGCAACTTACCAAAAATCTATATCATATATTGTACAGTAAATTTAAATCATTAATAAAGGCTTATTATTATACACTTACAAGTAATTGTCGATCTATAATTTGAGACAACTGCTTCTGCGCAGTACACACTTGTTCAATAAACTTCCTCTGTCTACTCATGATAGCACTGCATTCCCAACATATGAACAGCAATGATGCATCTCTGCTAAACATGGCCTGTAATATTTCCATTAAAATATTTTATTTAATTTACTGCCTGTTCCTAACCGACTGGGCATAGGCCTCTCTCTGATTTTGGAGAGAAGGGTTGGAGCTAAGACCTAACATGATGCTCGAATGTGGATTGGTAGGCTATAATTATCTCTAGAATTCTGTAGATATATGTCTGTTTCTAACCTACTGGGCATAGGCCTCCTGTCTTCATTTTTAAAGAGAAAGGTTGGAGCTAAGACCTACAACGCTGCTCCTATGTGGACACATATCCCCAGAATTCTCTAGAGATATGAAAGTTTCCTCATGATGTTTTCCTTTACCGAAAAAGTGTGATAAAGTGTAATTATAAATTAGACACATAACGCTGTGTGGTATCTGGCTGAATAGAATAGTACTACCCACATTTCTTACCTTGGTGTCGTAAAAGGCGACTAAGGTAAGTTGATCCACCGTGTTGTATCCGGCTGCGTAGGATAGTTCTATCCTACTCAGCTGGATACCAAAGTAACTTGACCCACCGTGTTGTATCCGTTGAGTAGAATAGACCACCCTTATTTCTTACCGAGGTGTCGTAAAAGGGGACTAAGGTAAGTCGATTCACCGTGTTGTATCCGGCTGAGTAGGATAGACCACCCTCATTTCTTACCGTGGTGTCGTAAAAGGCGACTAAGGTAAGTTGACTCACCGTGTGGTAACGCAGCAAAATCATGTGACAGCATGTTTATAACATGTTGTGCCGACCCCAATTAGAGTGGGATAAGGGCAGGAGGATGATGGTGATAGTGAGATTATACTGTATTACTTCTACTATATATTGCACTTTAGAGCATTTACCAATACCACCGCTACAAGTTGTATGTTTTAGCTCATAAGAAACAGTGTAAAACTTTTAAACGTTTTTAAATTTAATACCTTATATGCTTCAGGATCCGACGATAGTAGAAAAAATAAATTGTTTATGCCATCTTCCAATTTACATAGTTGTTGTAGTCTTCTGTCAATACTTAAGCAAGTACAACAGACTTTCCGGAGCGTTTCTTCTGTGTAATCGTCCATATTTGAGTTCAATTTAATATTAAATAATAAATTTAATATATTTACATATTTATTTATGTATGTATATCATAGATTATTAACTATAAAATAGATGGTTGAGATTCATACATTGGCGCGAGCCTATTTTCGGTGGTATGGGGGGTGCAGAGTAGCACTATAGCTACTTACATTCTCATTCATAAAAAACTATCTGCCTCTCACCCGTTTCATTCATAAAAACGGATTTAGTCTCAGCTCTGACTCTTTCTCACATATGGAGTAGTAATATATATAACGTATGACGTAAAATCGTAGTAACATTAGTGATGTACTTGGTGCGCTAAAACCGTAACTAGTGATGTCAAAGTTTTATCGATTCACATTTTACTCTTACCGATTATTTGGATAACCGGTTTTCCTGTAACATATTAATAATGATTTTTAGATTTTAATAAAACAAAATATTTAAGGAAATTCTTTAATAGACTTTTACTGTAATAAAAAAATTTATATTCAACAGCCGTTTTACATTTCTATGTGCATGCTTCTTAAAAAAAAAAGTTTTTTCCTAAACACGCTAAAAGTGCAACTTCAAAAATGATTACTATTTTTAAATAGGAAACAGAATCGGCGATCATGTATCTTGAAAATATAGGAATTGTAATTTAAATTATTATATATTATTATTAAATATAATTTATTATAAGTATTCACTCGAAAACAAATTTACAAGACTAGTATTTGAAACAATAGATGCTTTCGTTTTTACCGTTTTAGTATTTAGGAAAAAACCTTATACTTAAAAGGAGTATACTTGATGGTAAATTATAAATATTAGTCTTTTTTAGATATATTGGTAGTAGTTTTATAGAATATTAGTGGTTTTTATCTCTAAGTATAATATTTTCCATCAAACCAGTTAACACTTCGGATTTATACATATAAAGTAAGAATTAAATTGTGAAATTTTGCCATAATTAATGTGCCAATTGATACCAAGCTTTTCGATGAAAGAAAACATCATGAGGAACTATACTCCATGGGTTAAGTATTTAACTAAATGTAAACATGTCAAAACAGGTAGTTTATAGTAGGCATTATCTGCCTACTATAAAGTACCTTTTTTATTACAACACATTATACTAACATTTAATATAATTTTTAATTCTTTTAAAGAATTTAAAATTATTGATAGTATTCGCACCACTTTATTATGGCGTGATTGCTATCAATAATAATTGTTAATAATATTATTGTTATGACATATTTGTCACTCCTGAATCACATGGTTTTGTTTGTTTACATCTTGTTATGTTTCTATACTTATGGAGTATATATAGTAAAATAATAAAAATTTTGAATCAATTTTTAAATGTTAATAATAGTAATATTAGTTAGTTACTTTTGCCTCATGTATCATCACTACATATTATAAAACAAAGTCCATATTTCCGTATGTACGCATAAAACTTTAAAACTACGCAACCGATTTTGATGCGGTTTTTTTTAATAGATAGAGTGATCCCAGAGGAAGGTTTGTACGTATAATAACATTCAATACGAAGTAGAGAAATTCTGTAATTTTTGAGGTTTCTGTAAATAATTAAATTTTTTTCCGCTTACATTGCAAACGCAGGCTAAACCCTACGAGATTTATCAAAATGATGTACTAAGTATTTGTACATCTTAAAAAGGTCTACAGAAAAGTCCGCGATGGTATATATCTATCTCTTATGGATAACCCACAATAGCAGTTTTTTTCATTTACTTTTTACGAAAAATGATGCCTTATGTTTAAAGCAATTTTTATACAATACAGCATTAATCCTTATCCAATTGAGTACCTTAAATAAATTGTTGATTTAATATAGATCAATATGGCCGTTTACAGCATACAATTTAAGTGAACATTTTCGGAGATATTACAGATTTAAAATGCCGTGAGGACGCCGCGCTTCACCCTATAGCACTTCGAATCTTTTAGAGTTTGTTTAAAGACATTCTGTAATTAATTGTAAAAATAAAATACATAGGTAAAATAAATAAGTAAAAATGTACTATATGAGTTTAGAAATTCCAAAGATAGCAGGAAATCGTCTTGGTATAGGGAGAGGAAATTGTTTTTCTCCAAATTTAACGCTTGCGGGCCACGGGCAGTGATGAATAAATCAAAACTACTGGAATGATTTTAATCATTTTTTTTACACTGACTGACATGGGATATAAATTTTATACCCGTGCGAAGCAAGGGCAGGCCGCTAGTAGTTCTATAACTTTACTTGCGATAAAATTTTCCATTTCCATTATCGTTTTCCAAGTATCTGCAGTACTGTGAATTCTCCTTAATTGATACACCGTTGTCTAACTCGCATTATGATTACGATTATGCAAAAAACTTTTAACAAATCATATTTATGATTAATGCAAGTTAACCAGGAATTATAGTTTTTTAAGTTATATACATTTTTGACTAATTAACACTTTACATGCCATTCCAAAGATATAAGTTTTTGTGATGGATAATATAATTTTAACTAGATCAAATCTTTCAGTTTTATTAGACAATAGCGTAATTATAAAAATTTCACAATTTAAATAATCCTGTTTTGAAAATATATTACTCCCAGGATTGCTCAGGTTTTTAGTTTTGCTACACAAGTAAAAACACGTGTTTTGAATAGGAATAAATGGTGTTAATGTTAAAATACACAATTTTTAGCAGCAATACAGGCAGAACTCATATTTCATTATAAGCCCGTCGTTTAAGCAAACTAACAATTAAACTAGCAACTAAGCAATTGTTATTCATTTTCCTGAGTAATGAAAATTTTAAACCCATTCATCTCAAAATATAAGTTTTTGAGTTGTACCGCTATTGCTGCACATGACCGATATATCAATATACTGAACCGGTAATATGATATGGCTTGGGTCTGGAAAATATTTCTGATGGAATACAAGGTACTATAACTATCAAACAATAATATTAACCAATCATGTTTTAAACAATGAAACCAAATTATGATCCGTTCTAGTGTGCTAGAGCCCCCTTATCCACGGATTTGAGAAAAAATCCATTGGGTCCTAGTTAAGAAGTTTCAAACTTCATAATGTTTGTCAATTATACTAATATGAATACTATTTTGAAGACACAACCTTCTCTTGAGTCCTCTAGCATTGAAGCGGACTTTTACAGCCTTATTCCAAAATTCCGAATGGTTCAGGCGGCAAAATAAATTGTTAGTGAATAAAAGCATTCGCGCTGTGAAAATGTTATTACTAATGTCAATAAATGAGGCTAAATAATTATGATTCGACTGAAGCTCTTCATATATGTTCATCTGCATCATCGGGCTCGTGGACACTTCCCGGCGGAAGAGTTCGCAGCATATTTAACCTGTAATAAATAAGTTATTCTTTAATAATGTATAGATAGAACATTAGTTTGCAAAGGTAGTCTTACAGACAATCTTGGCATTGATAAATAAATAAATAAATAAATAAATATATGGGACACTTACACACACGGTCATCCGTCCCCAAAGTAAGTAACTTAATACTTGTGTTATGGTAGACAGACAACTGGTGAATATATACTTATATATTTTTTAAATACATACTTAAATACAAATACAAATATACACCCAGGCTCAAAGACCGACAAATTCATTTTAAAGAAAATGTTGGTCCTCGGCGGGAATCGAACCCGCGACCCGTGGAGCCGAAGGCAGGGTCACTACCCACTGCTCCAACGAGCCAGTCATTGATATCCCCTGAGTAGAATAGACCACCCTCATTTCTTACCGAGGTGTCGCGAAAACCGATTAAAGTAAGTTGACGTCGGGCAGGCGACCGGTCGTAAGATACCAAATCATGTGATAACATGTTTAAAACATGTTGTGCCTACCCCATTTAGAGTGGGATAAGGGTAGGAGAATGATGCATTGAGAAATAACAGAGATTTTAAATTTTAAAAATATATTTTTAGCTTCTACTGGTCTTAAATAGTGTCTGGAAAATATTTTTTTCGTGTCTATAACTTTGTCTACAGTTATATTTTAAGTATAGAATAGAGACTATAATTATAAATTTTGTTTTTTTAATAATAAAATATAAGAGGTATCTGTGACAATCTTTGTGTTATGTTAAATATCTTTGATTTTGTACTGTTAGCAGTACCAGGCTAAAAATATTATGCTTTCCAAATACTGTATTGTATGTGACAAAGTTCCAATGATCATCACTAATATGTCTTTTAAGCTATTCTTATATCACACACTTTTTTGCATCACTATAATAGAGGAAAAATTGTACCAAACATTTTTTGTTATATCTCAAACGGATTAGGCAGTTAGCCCATTAGACATATAAGCTTCAGTTTTAATAGAAAGTGAAATGGACAGACTGACATACTTTACATCAAATATTTACTTGCCTTCATCTAGTCAAATCAATTGACCTAATCATGTGCTTCATCCCATAAAGCATCAACAGCATATAGCCCTTAGACGTCATCCCAATGAGTACTCTCTTTGGCTATGACCAGGTTCATCTGAAAATTATTGCAAATACATTTTAATAAATATGGAACAGCTATGGATAGCTCAGCGGTGAGGCCGTTCGACTCTGTAAAGACGATCATGGGTTTATACCCCGCGCAGGCACATGTCTAATCCCGAAAAGCGTGTCAATTTATGACACGCTTTTCGGTGAAGGAAAATATGGTAAGGAAATCCGCATACTTCTAGCGAATTCTAGGGATATGCGTAACCTACCAATCCGCATTGGAGCAACGCGATGGTAGGTCTTTGCTACAATACTTCTCTCCAAAAAACGGATAGAGGAAGCTTATGGTTCCCACTGCTGGGGTGGATAACAGGCCGTTATTTTAAACATACACATGCCAATTTTTGTGTTTACAAACAAAAATGATTTATATTTGAAACATTTTAACTCACTTGAAGAATATCAGCCATTGTATCAGATATTAATGAATTCATTGCAACAACAGTAGCAGTGCCTTGACCAGACACAGTTACTCAGACAAAAAATCTAGTTGAAATGTGCATAACTAAATGGGATAGTATGTTAAAGTATCTTGAACAAATAACTTTCTGTTAAATAATTAAAGTATGTCTGTAATCCATATTGTCTGTCGCAGAAAGAATAAAAACTATTCAGAAATAACCACCTAAAACATAGAATATAACTGATATTGGGTATGACATATGATATACAACACTTCAATAAAGCATACACAATAAATATTACTATAGAAGGAAAAGTTTTATTTTTATTATTTTAGTTTTATTTTTACTTATATTTTAAAATTAAAAAATAAAACTTCCCTATATTATCACAGTTCAATAAAAACACTAAGGATATACTATAATGCTATATGCTTCGAGGTCCCTGCTTTAATAAATGTATATATAAATTGAAAAACACTAGCTTAAATTGTACTATATATTATAGAAAAAGAATATAGCACGAAAAATACTATATTTTTATCGCTAATTGCAATTGTCGTGCTTTTTTTAATTAACTGTGAATGGAACGCACCCGCAGCCCTGCATAGGGAATGTAGGAACGAAACTCATTCATGTATTTACGGGGCTTAGTTAGTTAGTAGCTCTAACTCCGTGTCATTATCCAGCGAAAAGTAATAAAAAATAATCATGGAAAAATAAATAATGATTGAAAATAGATGTGTCCTATTTTTTTTCCTGAATTTCCTAAAAGTACTATATTTTTTTGATTTAAAAAGAAAAATAGTATTTTTCTTCAAAAAAAAGGTGGCAACCCTTATCGCGCCCTTTTTGATTAAATAGGGGCAACACTGTGCCGTTATTGTTTCCGGTGGAGTCTTACTATATATACCGATAAAACGTTTCAGTGACATTCAGTCCTTGTTCGTCATTCAAGAGAAGTGCATCTCGGAACGGGAATTGTGGTATTCCTATTATATCGTGTTATTGTATATAGTGTGCGTTAACAAGAAGTTTATGGAATTGTCTAATTTTAATTAAAAATCATTTGTTGGTTTATATATTTTTGCGTAAGTAAAAAGTGATTACAGTTATATATTACGTATAACGAACGTTTCAGGTGAGTCAGTACGTTTCAATTTTCTTCGTATTAAATAGTGCAAAAGTATAGTTTATTTGTTATTAAGTTTTGGATAACTACTCACATTTTATCCGAGAATGTTTGTTGAAATTCAAACATTTGAGTTGTTGAGTTTGTGATAGTGAATGTATATAGTGCTTGTGTATGGTGGAGGTTTGTGCATGTGTTTTTTACGAATCCTGCATGTATCAGGTATGATAACCAATTGTCCACTCTACATTTAGCATTATATACATTTTCTATTTTACTTCATCGCCGATTATAGCAAAATAATTTTATTATTACTTTTGCATAATTACTCTGTTTTAATCATAGCTTAGGTAAATATAGATTATAGTATAGTAAATATACATTAGCTTCAAAAGCGCGCTACTTTGTAAGACGTTTTATTAACGGGCTAGCCATTATAAAGGTGTCGTACTGATTTCTGAAATTGCGCAGTTTTGGTAATTCGTACGTCATTAATTTTTACAATTTTTTTTGTAATGGTTATGTGTTGCGGTTGGCAAAGAGCCGGTATTTGGCACCTGCAATACATGTAAAACCTTAATTCTTTTCCCAGTCGCTTTTGGCTACTGATGTTTGAGTGCACGCTTACATCTGTGGCTGAAATTACGGGAATCTAACTTAGCTTCATAAATTCAGACTTCACTTGAGTATTAGTTACCTCAAATGCATTTTCTCAAATTACAGAGGTCCTGGTGGTTGACGCTACTGTTCGGCCTGGCGCTGTTCGAGCGCTCGAGGCGACGGCGGAGCGACAGCAGCTGCGGCATAGCCGGACGGGCCGGCCTGGGGTGAGGGGCGGCGGCACGTCTCCATTGGCAGCAGCGAGGCCAGACCAGCGTAGCTCGTGGAGTCACGAGGCCAGCTGTCGGACTGCCCTCCTGTAAAATTAATCCATTAATTTCATTCAATCCATTAATTTTTACATTTTTTTTGTAATGGTAATGTGTTGCGGTTGGCAAAGAGCCGGTATTTGGCACCTGCAATACATGTAAAACCTTAATTCTTTTCCCAGTCACTTTTGGCTACTGATGTTTGAGTGCACGCTTACATCTGTGGCTGAAATTACGGGAATCTAACTTAGCTTCATAAATTCAGACTTCACTTGAGTATTAGTTACCTCAAATGCATTTTCTCAAATTACAGAGGTCCTGGTGGTTGACGCTACTGTTCGGCCTGGCGCTGTTCGAGCGCTCGAGGCGACGGCGGAGCGACAGCAGCTGCGGCATAGCCGGACGGGCCGGCCTGGAGTGAGGGGCGGCGGCACGTCTCCATTGGCGGCAGCGAGGCCAGACCAGCGTAGCTCGTGGAGTCACGAGGCCAGATGTCGGACTGCCCTCCTGTAAAATTAATCCATTATTTTCATTCAATCCATTAATTTTTACATTTTTTTTTGTAATGGTTATGTGTTGCGGTTGGCAAAGAGCCGGTATTTGGCACCTGCAATACATGTAAAACCTTAATTCTTTTCCCAGTCGCTTTTGGCTACTGATGTTTGAGTGCACGCTTACATCAGTGGCTGAAATTACGGGAATCTAACTTAGCTTCATAAATTCAGACTTCACTTGAGTATTAGTTACCTTCCTTTAGTTGCACTTAGTCTAGTGCTATTCCATCTCTGAAAATAATTTTAAAAAATTAAAAATTGTTACTATTCAAATAGAACCTCTTATGAACAAGGTTGTATTTGAATCTATATGAATAGTTGTTCTATAATATAAAAAAATGTTGTCTGTGTCATTATGCATTGATTTGTTAAGAAAGAGTAAATGGGTTCACTTTTAGAAAAATTGCTTTTTATTATTGCATAAGTATGAAGGAGAAATATTGTTTGTTATTTAATTTCTGTTAGATATAAACAGTTGCACATTTTAAGTGATTTATAAATTACATAAATATTTACTTTCAGTTTTATAGAACAGTCTTTTAATATTGCTGTTATTCTTTCATTCATTACACATACTATTATATCTTTTATTAGCACTGTAAATGTAAAGATATCTCAAATCATAACTATAAATAACATCATGTGACAATCATATTAAAATAAAAAATTACTCTTAATCTTGGATCTGAGGATTCTTGAATCTGCAATTAATCAATCAATCGTTTAATCAATCGTAAATTTAAATTTTGCTTTTGCTTTTTAATTAAAAATCAACAATAGTGTTATATAAAGCAATATACCCTATATTGCTTTATACAGAATAAACTTGCTCTCTTTTGCTATTTACTCCCTTTTCATCGGAGTCTCATTATAAAAAACTTGACAATCATTTTTAAAGTTCTAATATAATACAATGAAGTATACAACTTCAATTAAAAAATACTTCTAAAAAAAAATATTAAGTAGACCATTTAAGTTATGTCCAAATTATTCATAACTAAGATAGATACACACTTATGATCAATTAGAACAACTTCTAAAAACTTTAACTTTAATGTTCCATTATTAATCATTTATTGCACTACAAGACACTAGAAGCTATATAAAATCTCAAGACATATCCTTAATATAATAATGAATATAGCTAATTCATCAATCGAAATTAATGTACATATCATAATTTTTATATAACGATAACTAAGTCAAATATGAAATAAAAATTATACTGCATGTTAAAGGTTTTAGGCTATCCATGCAAGGTTAGGTTATTATATTTAGATGTGAGAATGTAAATTTTAAGAAAGCTCTTACTATTATTGAGATGCACAAAATTCATTAAAACTCAACACTTACATTTATATAATGATTAAGTAAATCCTCTTCTTATTGTTTTATAACTGCACGTTTCTTCGTTGTTATATTTCTCATTTTAAGAAATATCTCAACAGCTACTGGTGAAATAAGACTTGATACATTTAATTTGCTTCTAGTGATATTTGTTTCAAGAATTTTGCTAACTAAATTAAAACAAAATTATACATTTTAGTAAAAATTAAAGTACTAGAACTTTACAACGGGAAATTTAAAAATTTAATACACCGCCCATTCATTAATAAAATCAACTTGTTGTCTTGTTATATGATAGATAGTCAAAATGAGAATGAGTGCGTAAAAATATGTATGTAGGAGTGGAGCGAGATGCAGCTGAGACTATTTTCATACGATTCATTCATAAATACGTACATGTGCAAGAGGGATGCGAGATAACATGTGTTGGCGCCTGTAGTAAAACCGCCCTGATGTATCACTACATATTATAAAACAAAGTCCATATTTCCGTATGTACGCATAAAACTTTAAAACTACGCAACCGATTTTGATGCTGTTTTTTTTATCACTACATATTATAAAACAAAGTCCATATTTCCGTATGTACGCATAAAACTTTAAAACTACGCAACCGATTTTGATGCTGTTTTTTTTAATAGATAGAGTGATTCAAAAGGAAGGTTTGTACGTATAATAACATTCAATACGAAGTAGTGAAATACTGTAATTTTTGAGGTTTCTGTAAATAATTACATTTTTTCCGCTTACATTGCAAACGCAGGCTTAACCATACGAGATTTATCAAAATGATGTACTAAGTATTTGTACACCTTAAAAAGGTCTACAGAAAAGTCCGCGATGGTATATATCTATCTCTTATGGATAACCCACAATAGCAGTTTTTTTCATTTACTTTTTACGAAAAATGATGCCTTATGTTCAAAGCAATTTTTATACAATACAGCATTAATCCTTATCCAATTGAGTACCTTAAATAAATTGTTGATTTAATATAGATCAATATTGCCGTTTACAGCATGTAATTTAAGTGAATATTTTCGGAGATATTACAGATTTAAAATCCCGCGAGGAGGCCGCGCTTCGACCTATAAGCACTTCGAATTTAGCAGCGACCGGAGGCGCAACTAAATGTCCTTCTTTCAAGTTTATATTGTCTTATGATAAAAAAGCTATGAATGTTGTATGTAAAGACATTGTCTAATCAATTTTAAAAATAAATAATATCACTACATAGTATAAAACAAAGTCGCATTCTCTGTCTGTCCCTATGTCCGTATATCCCTATGTATGCTTCAATCTTTAAAACTACACAACAGATATTGATGCGGTTTTTTTAAAGGATATAGTGATTCTAGAGGAAGGTTTGTACGTATAATAAAATTCAATACATAGTAGAGAAATACTGTAATTTTTGAGGTTTCTGTAAATAATTACATTTTTTTCCGCTTACATTGCAAACGCAGGCTTATCCCTACGAGATTTATCAAAATGATGTACTAAGTATTTGTACACCTTGAAAAGGTCTACAGAAAAGTCCGCGATGGTATATGTCTATCTCTTATGAATAACCCACAATAGCATTTTTTGTCATTTACTTTTTACGAAAAATAATGCCTTATTTTTGTAGCAATTTTTATACAATACAGCATTAATCCTTATCCAATTAAGGACCTTAAATAAATTGTTGATTTAATATAGATCAATATGGCCGTTTACAGCATGTAATTTAAGTGAACATTTACGGAGATATTACAGATTTAAAATGTCGTGAGAAGGCCGCGCTTCGCCCTAGAGCACTTCGAATCTAACAGCTATATGTATGTCGCTCTTTTAAGAATTTGTTTAACGACAAGGAAGCTGTGAATGTTGTATATAAAGACATTCTGTAATTAATTGTAAAAATAAAATACATAGGAAAAATGTAAAAGTAAATAAGTAAAAATGTACTATATGAATTTAGATATTCCATAGATAGCAGGAAATCTTCTTGGTATAGGGAAAGGAAATTGATTTTCTCCAAATTTAACGCTTGCGGGCCACGGGCAATAATGAATAAATCAAAACTACTGGATCGGTGTTAATCATTTTTTTACACTGAATGACATGGGATATATATTTTATACCCGTGCGAAGCAGGGGCAGGCCGCTAGTATTATATATAGTATTTAACTTTGACAGCTAATTTGAAAAGTTAGTCTATGGCTAAAGTAGTGATGTTGCTTTTCTGAATCTATTTATTAAAACAATCGATTCTATTCACACAGAAGTTTCTATCGATTTATCATATTGATATTCCGTTTTACTCAATGTTTTTATAGAAATAAAGAGGCATTAAATGAATATAAGGTCTAGAAACTGTTTAAAAACTGTATTATTTATGTATATGAGGAATAATGTGTCACAATGCTGGTCTCCCATCCATGTATTTCCAATGAAATATATTGTAAGTATGAAAATATGTATTTAAAATGGGAAGGATGAGAATGACTCCTGACTAAAACTCGAGCTCGTAAATATATTAAAATCAAATAAACGATTTAGGTCGTTACGTATTTGATAAATTAGCAGCAGAAATTGGGCATGTCGTCTTGCGAATCTCACTTCCAATAGAATGCTATTGAGTTTATCAGTTATCTGGGCATAAGTCAACGCCGCAGAAAAAAATTCACTGCTAACTAGACGTAATTACTGGAGTCACTATAACAATTTAGTACAGCGCCATCTAGTGGATTATTAAGGTAACGTTGTGCAGTGACACGAATGAGTTTCTCATTTATATCCTAGCACCTGGATGACCTGGATAACTGAGCCTTGTTTAGAAGACGTAAAGAAAAGAACCAATTTTGGAAAAAAAAAGAAGCTGATGTTATCTGGAATCGTGTTCTGAATTCGAGACCGTTTCGTTTTTCAATTGAGCTATTATAACTTTTCAAATGATAGCGAAATTAACCTTTCTATTACTAATAATTTTGTAATTTTTAATGCCTGAAATCAGGGATAAAACATTTTTTTTTTTAATAAAATCTATCTAGTTTCGTAACATACACATATAGACCGTCCGTCTATGTATAGGTAGGTAGTATATTATCTATGATAGAGCGTGTCATATTATCATAGATCGTGAGCAAAGATTACAATGTAAATAATGAAAATCGTGAGACCATAAAATTTATGGTCTATAGAATTTTTATTTGGTTTAAAAAAATATTATATTACTGCATGATTCATAGTCAGGTTCACTCAGTGCTGTTTTAACTCTAGATTTATTGTTTTCACTTTGAAATCCCTGTTTTTTGTTTAAGCCTTGCCTTGCCTAGCTTTTACCCGCGACTTCGTTCGCGTGTACTGTTGTCGTGTGATAGGTCGATAATAGATGGCGCTTTTCAATGTCATCCTATTCCTGTAGAATTAACAGGATTTCTATAGTCTATGTTATTTCGGTGTATAAAGAATAATTGTGTCAAATTTAATCGATATTGTTTCAGCGGATCACTAACTTTCGCATTTATAATATTAGTAGGGCGCCATAAAATGAAATAAAACAAAAACAACAAAATGAAAAATGTAATTAAATAATTACATGAATCCGCGTAGAAATCAGAGTCACAGAGTTTCTCGCAATCATTTTATTCTGTGTTAACAATATAAATTAAACCGAAATAGAATACCAAAGTTATAAACGCCGTGTGGTATCCGACTGAATAGAATAGTACCACCCTCATTTCTTACCGAGGTGTCGTAAAAGGCGACTAAGGTAAGTCGACCCGCCGTGTTGTATCCGGCTGAGTAGAATAGACCAACCTCATTTCTTACCGAGGTGTCGTAAAAGGCGACTAAGGGAACTTGACCCACCGTGCGGTATCCGGTTGAGTAAAATAGACCACCCTCTTTCTTACCGAGGAGCCATAATATACAACTAAGGTAAGATGACGTCAGGCAGGCGGCCGGTCGTAAAAAACGTAGCCAAATCATATGACAACATGTTTGTAACATGTTGTGCCGACCCCACTTAGAGTGGGATAAGGGCAGGAGGATGATGAAAATTAAAGAAATAAAACAACTACCTAAGGATACGTAGACAAAAATAAACTTAATGTAAAAATCAAGTCAAGTTAAAAAAGCTTTAAAAGTTTTATGTCCCTACCGTCAACCGTTGAGGAGTTCCCTCGTCTGGAGCCAATCCTGGCAGCATCAGGTCATGCTTAACATAAACATGCATTGTCATTGGGACTGGACCAGTATATAAAATATCATGTCCCTACTGTTAACCGTTGAGGAGTTCCCTCGTCTGGAGCCAATCCTGGCAGCATCAGGTCATGCTTAACATAAACATGCATTGTCATTGGGACTGGACCAGTATATAAAATATCATGTCCCTACTGTTAACCGTTGAGGAGTTCCCTCGTCTGGAGCCAATCCTGGCAGCATCAGGTCATGCTTAACATAAACATGCATTGTCATTGGGACTGGACCAGTATATAAAGTTTCAGCTCAATCGGACACCGGGAAGTGTGTCAAATTTAACTTGCAAGATACCACCTTCACATACAAACATGGCAAGTTAAACTTCTTTTAAAACATTTAATGTCCCTACTGTTAACTGTTGAGAAGTTCCCTTATCTGGAGCCAATCCTGGCAGCATCAAGTCATGCTTAACATAAACATGCATTGTCATTGGGACTGGACCAGTATATAAAGTTTCAGCTCAATCGGACACCGGGAAGTGTGTCAAATTTAACTTGCAAGATACCACCTTCACATACATACATGGCAAGTTAAACTTCTTTTAAAAACATTTAATGTCCCTACTGTTAACTGTTGAGAAGTTCCCTCGTCTGAAGCCAATCCTGGCAGCATCAGGTCATGCTTATCATAAACAAGCATTGTCATCGGGACTGGACCAGTATATACAACTAGCAATCGCCAGCGGCTCCGCCCGCGTGGAAAGATTAAATCCGTAATATAGTATTTTGATAACCATAAAAATGGTTAAAGTGGGTTCAAATTCAAAGTCAAATTCAAAATATTCTTTATTCAAGTGGACTGTTTACAGTACTTTTGAATCGTCAAATGTTTTAAAGAAGCTACCACTGATTCGGAAGTTTGCTCCTACCGAGAAGAATCAGCAAGAAACTCGGCGGCTAATCTTTCAAAAAATTATTACAATTTGATGGTTACAAGATAATCGTTGCAGCTTGGTTAACCTTAAAAGCTAGACTTTTAGTCCGCCCGGCCGCCTGTCTGACGTCAATTTACCTTAGTCGTATTTTAGGACACTTCGGTAAGAAAGAGGGTGGTCTTTTCTAATAAAACAGTGTATCACGCGGTAGGTCGACTTACTTTAGTCGCCTTTTACGAAACCTCGGTAAGAAATGAGGGTGGTACTATTCTATTCAGTCGGATACCACACGGCGTAGTAGTAATATAGTATTTTGATAACCATAAAATTGGTTAAAGTGGATTAACCTCTAAAAGTCTAGCTTTTAAAGCTAGACTTTTAATCGCGGACTTTTATTTAGAACTTTTAGAGGGGAACAATTTTGTAATACATGATTATTGAATAACTAATACCGTTTTCTCAGTGAACGCAAGGAAAGCTTTTAATATTGTCGTTTTCGTAATATTTTTTATTGCTGCTCTTCTCTTATTCTTCTTAGCGTAATGTTATATCCTACAGCCTTCCTCAGTAAATGGACTATCTTAAACCCAAAGAATTTTTCAAATCAGTCCAGTATTTCCTGAGAATAGCGCGTTCAAACAATCAAACAAACAAACTTTTCAGCTTTATACGTATTTACTTGCAAGATTCTACCTTCACATACATACATTGACTGGCCCGTTGGCGCAGTGGGTACCTTTCCTACCTTCAGCGCCGCGGGTCGCGGGTTCGATTCCCGCTGAGGACCAACATTTTCCATAAAATATTTTTTTGTATTCTGGGTGTATATTTGTTTATTTGTATTGGTATGTATTTAAAAATTATATAAGTCGACCATAACTCAAGTATTAAGTTACTTACTTTGGGGACGGACGACCGTGTGTGTAAGTGTCCCATATATTTATTTACTAGCTTTTACCCGCGCAACTTCGTTCGCGTGGACTGTAGTCTTGAAATTAGGAGTAGCTTCTGTCACCATCCAAACCTTCAAATATCTCCATCACAAAAATCAAATCGATCCGGGAAGAATCAGAAGGATTTATCGTTTGATCAAGAGCTTAATATGATAATTTTAGTAAATAACCCGTACTTACATGAAATATATATTAAAATAGCGCAGTAAAAGGAGTACAAAAATTTTATATAGATGAAAAATTCATAATGTTTTCTGGAATTAAATATCTCTATAAATATTATAAGCTTTGGAAACGTGTTAGAAAACTTATTTAATAATAACATTTATACGTAACGAATCAACTGTCAAATTGTTTTTGTTTTAATTACCTATACGTACGGCGCTGGATTCCAACGTTTTTAGTATAAATACGAAAAATTAAATTTAAATTATGTTTTTGTTAACATAATATTTTAAAATAGGTATCGGAAAATATATTAAACTTGACTTTATTAACTGTAATGACTTTTCAAATATTAAAAATGGTGTTTAGAAATAAAATATTTTTTCATTAGCCGTATGGCTTAATTTCTTGGGATTAAATTAAATAAAACTTCCCAATACATGTCAATTAATAGTAATTTATTTCGTACTTGCCATAGACTACTAACTAAAGACCGTTTAAGAATGCGTTTTCTTGAAACGTCTGTTTTTTTGACAACAAAAATTATATATGATTAAATTTTACTTTAACTTGAACTTAAATGATTATTGCTTATTGTTATATTTTCACCACAAATCCTATCTTTTTAATGTGTTATTATGGTATTTAGCTAGTAATTGTACATGTACATAACCTCAAACTATAATAAATAAATATTAGATAAAATAATAATTGATACTAAGATAACAAATATTTTTCTATTTAACAACACTAAAATTATTACTCTGGTCTGGGCCAAAAGATGCTACATACATCATTCTGGCGGTCTCTTTTTTATTAAATATTTTTCTCCGGTTTATGAAATAAACAAAAACCGAAATATTTAAAATAATAATAATAATAATAACTTTTTTTAAGATTTTTATACGTTACCCCGGTATATAAACATTAATTTTGCCAAATTTCATCTATATTAGTTCAGCGAATTGACCATGAAAACGTTACAAACCGACTTTCGCATTTATAATATTATTAGTTTATTTATTTTACTAAATAACCCATATTATTTATATTAATAATCCAGTGTTATTACAATGTAAAATTTTCTCAGTTAAATTTGTCCAGTAAACGAATAAAATAAAATAAAATATAAATACTCTTTAAAGATAACACTTTGACGTAAGCCGAAAAACTTGGAATCTAAATACTTCGTAAATACAGATTTGACTTGATTTTGACACATCGTAAATAAAAATTAGTTTCATAGGTTTATTATAGATGGCGTTTTGAATGTCATCGTATTTAATTCTGCCTGAATTTAATTCCTGTTGAATTAACAGGATTTATATAGCCTATATGTTACCCCGGTATATAAAGAATATTTATGCCAAATTTCATCGATATTGGTTCAGCGGATTGGCCGTGAAAACGGAACCGACAGACAGACAGACAGACAGACAGACTTTCCCATTTATAATATTAGTAAGGATTTATACATTGCAAATTGAATAAAAGCTTTCAAAAAGCTTGGTTACCCTAGTTGCTTACAAACAACTTTCTCTACGATCAAGGAAGCAAATTTATCATAATTCTATTGGGTTATAAAGGTTATTAAATTTTTTTACATATACTTCCTTCCGTATACTAGAAAAATAATATTTAATTTGTGTGTCTTTTAAGACACCTCGGTAAGAAATGAGAGTGGTCTATTTTACTCAGTTGGATACCAAATAAACGCGAACTACACGTTCCAATAATTACAAAGTTCTTCTTATAATTTCTTATTTATTTTTCTAATCTTAGTCTAAAAAACTATAACAAATTAAACATTATTTACAAAATTTTATACTCTATTCTGTAGTAACACTTCCAAATTCTTCTCATTTGGACTTTCGTTTTTATTTTTGAAATAACTCTCGATTTCTTGCTGCGTCTTATTTTTCGTTTCGGGCAAGCAAAGATAGAGATATACAGTACATAAACCACACGTGATCCCATAGAACAAAAATGTCCCATCTATTCCAAAAGTTCTAAATATAGTAGGCGATACCTTAATCAAAGTTGAATAGAAAACACCGAAAGTAAGGGACACTAACATGTATGAAATCGCTTGAAATTTCAAAGATATTAATTCACCGTACAAAGATATTGACAAAATCAACGGACCACAACTTATAGATATAGAATACAGACATAAAAGAGCTATTGTTAGAAAATGGTTCTCACTTAACACTTTCAAACGTACTAAAAACAAATAAAATGATATTATAAATAGAAACGTTATTCCAGTGAAGGAACAAGTCATATACAAAGTCCTACGTTTCAATATTCTTGAAAGGAACGAGCCTACATACATACCGAATACAGTAACACCGTCTAATATCAACATAGCTGTATACGCGGAAGCTTCATCAGAAGTAATATTTTTAAATATATCAAGAATATACAAACTACACACGACTTTACCAGAGAAATGGTACTGAATGATTGCTACAGCGGATAAAGATAAGGGCTTGTAGAATTCTGACGATTTAATCATTTCAATGAAACCCATTTTACCATCTTCCTTTTCTAAACGGATCCTCTCGCTTTGCGCTTTGATCAACTCCTTTAATTCCTTTTCGGATTTCGCATTAACACCATGGACCCATCGGAAAGCAGTTTTGCATTCCTCAAATCGCCCTTTACTAGCTAGCCAGTAAGGTGATTCTGGCCAGAAGACGACGTTCAACGTGTAAACAGCACATACAAAACCTACCAAAGCAATGTTTTTCCAGTAAAAGAATGTACCTATTGCGTTAGCTACCCATATTCCCCAGAAGAAGCTCGCTGATTTTATAGCTAAGAACACCCCACGGTATTTGGGCGAGGTGTAATCTGTGACAATTAAAATTCTGACCGTCACGTTGCCGGCGTATAGGAAGCCTTGGAGGATTTCCGATACTAAGATTTGAATAACGTTCTGGCTATAGTATAGGATTATGAATATTGCTAATGAGCTTATCGCCGTGATCAGTTGCGGCAGTTTTCTTCCGTAACATTTGGTGAAGAGCGGCAACAGGATCAGCCACGGGTACATCGCGAAACCGCTTGTTGAAACTGTAAAGAAATATATACGTTTTATTTATTAGAGTCACCAACAATAGTGACAATATTACTTTCTTATTTATACGTGGACCTACGCCGTGACCCAGCCTCAAAGTATGCACTCTTAGGATGACGTTTTCCGAGGCTAGTAGACCTCAATACAATAGTTATATCAGATAACAGTCATAACACCAGCGTTCCACTACACCTCGCCTAAAGCAGTGGTCCGACCCCATAGGAGACAACCTTAGGACGACGTTCTCCGACGTTAGTAGAGCTTCATAGAGAGTGATGACTAGTCACAGTCATACCACCAGCCCTCCACTACACATCGCCCTAAGCCGCGGTCTGGCCTCACAGGAGGCACCCTTAGGACGATATTCCCCGACGCTAGTAGAGCTTCATACAACAGCGTGAGGAGCAGTCACAGTCATACCACCAGCCCTCCACTACACGTCGCTCTAGGCAGTGGTCCGGCCTCACAGGAGGCATCCTTATGACTATGTTCCCCATAGCTAGTAGAGCTTCACACAACAGCGTGATTACTAGCCCTAAGCCATTGGCTGGCCTTCAGGAGACACCTTTAGGACGACGTCTTTCAACGCGTTTCTGCGCTTTACTCTTTCGACATTGGGGCTAACAGTAAGTTGTCAATTCGGAAAAAGAAATAGTGAGAGAATTAGATGTCAAAAGAATACACATCCAACTTACAAAGCCAAGATCCCATCTCCTCGTCAATAACGTCCGTTGAGTTAGCTTCTTTCTTTATTTGCGGAATGAAGACTGTTGGCGCTCCAACGCACATGCCGGCCATAAAAAACTGCGCCCATACCGAACTGCTTATGAGAATCTGTGCAAAGATTATTAAGTTACTAGCGGCCTGCCCATGCTTCGCACGGGTATAAAATATATATCCCATGTCACTCAGTGTAAAAATTATGATTAAAATCGATCCAGTAGTTTTGAATTATTCATTACTGCCCGTGGCCCGCAAGCGTTAAATTTGGAGAAAAACAATTTCCTCTCGCTATACCAAGACGATTTCCTGCTATCTTTGGAATATCTAAACTCATATAGTACATTTTTACTTATTTACTTTTACATTTTACCTATGTATTTTATTTTTACAATTAATTACAGAATGTCTTTAAGCAAACTCTTAAAAGATTCGAAGTGCTATAGGGTGAAGCGCGGCGTCCTCACGGCATTTTAAATCTGTAATATCTCGGAAAATGTTCACTTAAATTACATACTGTAAACGGCCATATTGACCTATATTAAATCAACAATTTATTTAAGGTACTTAATTGCATAAGGATTAATGTTGTATTGTATAAAAATTGCTTTGAACATAAGGCATTATTTTTCGTTAAAAGTATATGACAAAAAATGCTTTTGTGGGTTATCCATAAGAGATAGACATATACCATCGCGGACTTTTCTGTAGACCTTTTCAAGGCGTACAAATACTTAGTACATCATTTTGATAAATCTCGTAGGGTTTAGCCTGCGTTTGCAATGTAAGCGGACAAAAATGTAATTATTTACAGAAACCTCAAAAATTACAGTATTTCTCTACTCCGTATTGAATGTTATTATACGTACAAACCTTCCTTTTGAATCACTCTATCTATTAAAAAAAACAGCATCAAAATCGGTTGCGTAGTTTTAAAGTTTTATGCGTACATACGGAAATATGGACTTTGTTTTATAATATGTAGTGAAGTAACCGAGGTGACCGACCCTTGGTATGATATTTTTTTTAAATATAAATATTACATATCCTCCTGTCCTTATCCAACTCTAAGTGGGGTCAGCACAACATGTTATAAACATGTTGTAACATGATTTGGCTGCGTTTTTACGACCGGCCGTCTGCCTGACGTTAACTTATCTTAATCGTATTTTATGACACCTCGGTAAGAAAGAGGGTGGTCTATTCTACTTAACCGGATACCACACGGCGGGTCGACTTACCTTAGTCACCTTTCACAATACCTCTGTAGGAAATGAGGGTGGTCTATTCTACTCAGCCGGATACTGCATGGCGGGTCGACTTACCTTAGTCGTCTTTTACGACACCTTAGTACGAAATGAAGGTGGTCTATTCTACTAAGCCGGATACCACGCGGCAACATATATTAGGTACACTACCTTTTACCCACAACTTCGTTGCGTGGACTGTTGTCGCGTGTTAGTTTGATAAAAGATGGTGCTTTTCAATGTCATCCTATTCCTGTAGAATTAATAGGATTTCTATAGCCTATATGTAACTTCAGTGTATAATATTATAATACTAAAGTATAATATAAGTATAATATATGTATAATATAAAAATACTAATATTATAAAGAGGAAACATTCGTATGTATGTTTGTAATGTTTTTAAACAAAACTACAGGACTGATTTCAAAAATTCTTTCACCATTGGAAAGCTGCATTTTTACTGTGCAACATAAGCTATATTACATTTAAAAAAATAGGGAACCGAGTCAAAAATCTGTAATCGCACGCGCTGCGGGAACTATTGATGATATATTCAACAAAAATAAATCTATAGTCCGACTTAGTAGACCTACCACTGCCAAGAGATCGGTATGTACGCGGGTGAAACCGCGGAATAATACTAGTAAGGTATAATTGTTCAAATTTCATCGATACTGGCTCAGCGGATTCGCCGTGAAAGAGTAATAAACATACATCCATACTCACAAACTTTCGTATTCATATTAGTAGGGTGATCCAAGGTAGTTTAAAATGCAAATCGATGCTAACAAAGTCGCAGGTACGAGTCTCTATATATTTAACTAGCGGCCTGCCCCTACTTCGCACGGGTATAAAATATATATCCCATGTCAGTCAGTGTAAAAAAAATGATTAAAATCGATCCAGTAGTTTTCATTTATTCATTACAGCCCGTGGCCCGCAAGCGTTAAATTTGGAGAAAAACAATTTCCTTTCCCTATACCAAGAAGATTTCCTGCTATATCTAATATCTAAATTCATATAGGTACTACATATTTTCATTTTTCCCCTATGTATTTTATTTTTAAAATTAATTACAGAATGTCCTTATATACTACATTCACAGCTTTCTTGTCATTAAACAAACTCTTGAAACAACGACATATAGCTGTTAAATGCGAAGTGCTATAGTTCGAAGCGCGGCCTCCTCGCGGGATTTTAAATCTGTAATATCTCCGAAAATGTTCACTTAAAATACACGCTGTAAACGGCAATATTGATCTATATTAAATCAACAATTTATTTAAGATACCTAATTGGATAAGGATTAATGCTGTATTGTATAAAAATTGCTTTGAATATAAGGCATCATTTTTCGTAAAAAGTAAATGAAAAAAAATTGCTATTGTGGGTTATCCCTAAGAGATAGACATATACCATCGCGGACTTTTCTGTAGACCTTTTCATGGTTTACAAATACTTAGTAAATCATTTTGATAAATCTCGTAGGGTTTAGCCTGCGTTTGCAATGTAAGCGGAAAAAAATGTAATTATTTACAGTAACCTCAAAAATTACAGTATTTCTCTACTTCGTATTAAATGTTATTATACGTACAAACCTTCCTTTTGAATCACTCTATCTATTAAAAAAAACTGCATCAAAATCGGTTGCGTAGTTTTAAAGTTTTATGCGTACATACGATATATGAGACTTTGTTTTATAATATGTAGTGACAAGTTTTCAATATATAGGAAGGAAGATATTGCGAAGATATCATGTTAACATGACTTTTAGTATGCAGATAACGTAAATGAGTTACACGATTTTCCTTATCTATACTTATAATAAATCTGTAGAGAGGTCAATTCTGTAACTGGAATATATTTCCAAAATAACTATCAGGGGGTGATTAGGGATCGATACTGATACCAAAAATGCAATCAGTAAAAATTTTGTCTGTCTGTCTGTCTGTCTGTCTGTCTGTCTGTATAACCGTTATAGAAACAAAAACTACTCGACGGATTTTAACGAAACTCGGTACAATTTTTTTTCATACTCCTGGGCTGGTTATAGTATAGTTTTCATCACGCTACAATCAATAGGAGCAGAGCAGTGAAGGGAAATGTCGGCAAAACGGGAGAAGTTACTCCATTTTTTAAGCTTCCGTCACGTGTGCAACCTTGATGGTTAAAGCTACGCAGAAATCATGTATGACGGAAATGTTTTCCTTAAAATTATATAAAAAATATCCCACGACAGCATATGTCTATCTTTTATGGTTGACTCACAATAAGACGTGTAACTCCCGATAGCTTAGCAGTTCGAAGCTTTCTGGTTATATTTGTCTACTCCTACGTTTATATCACTCTCAATCATCCCTAAATAAAAAAGTGAATAGTATTAACCATTGTATAAAAAAAGAATAATTGAAATCGGTATAGAAACACCAAAGTTATACATGAAATACGCTAATAATAAGCCATCGCGCGTGAATACTGAATCATGCTATAGGGATTATCACTACATAGTATAAAACAAAGTCACATTCTTTGTTTGTCCCTATATCCCTATGACTGCTTAAATCTTTAAAACTACGCAACAGATTTTGATGCAGTTTTTTTTAATAGATAGAGTGATTCAAGAGGAATGTATAATAACATTCAATATGGAGTAAAGAAATACTGTAATGTTTCTAATGTGATGTCGTAAATAATTACTTTTTTTTCTTTATAATTAATAATTACTTTGATGTTAGATATAGCAGGAAATCTTCTTGGTATAGGGAGAGTGGAATTGTTTTTCTTCAAATTTAATGCGTGCGGGCCACGGGCAGTAATGAATAAATTAAAACTACTGGATCGATTTTAATATTTTTTTTCACTGAGTGACATAGGCTATATATTTTATACCCGTGCGAAGCAGGGTAGGCCGCTAGTCTTTAATATTCAAATGACCTAATGTTGTATGTATATACATACTAGCTTTTACCCGCGCAACTTCGTTCGCATGGGCTGTAGTCTTGAGTAGCTTTTGTCACTCTCCAACGTTGCAAATATCTCCATCACAAAAATCAGATCGATCCGGAAAGAATCAGAGGGATTTATCGTTTTATCAAGAGCTTAATTTGATAATTTTAGTCAATAACCCAAATATAACCAGAAAGCTTCGAACTGTTAAGCTATCGGGAGTTACACGTGTTATTGTGAGTCAACCATAAAAGATAGACATATGCTGTCGCGGGATAGTTTTTATATAATTTTAAGGAGAACATTTCCGTCATACATGATTTCTGTGTAGCTTTAACCATCAAGGTTGCACACGCGATGGAAGCTTAAAAATGGAGTAACTTCTCTCGTTTTCCCAACATTTCCCTTCACTGCTCTGCTCCTATTGATTGCAGCGTGATGAAAAGTATACTATAACCAGCCCAGGAGTATGAAAAAAAATTGTACCGAGTTTCGTTAAAATCCGTCGAGTAGTTTTTGTTTCTATAACGGTTATACAGACAGACAGACAGACAGACAGACAGACAAAAAATTTTCTGATTGCATTTTTGGCATCAGTATCGATCCCTAATCACCCCCTGATAGTTATTTTGGAAATATATTTCAGTTACAGAATTGACCTTTCTACAGATTTATTATAAGTATAGATCTGTATAAATATTATAAACTTTTAATGGGAACCTGCTAGAAAACTTATTTAATAATAACATTTATACGTATACTTAAATATTCATTGAATATTTATAAATTATCCGAGACAAGCCGAACTAAATTTTCTTTCTTTTTTGTATTTTATAATTATTATATTTATTCTTCTATTGTGAGCATTAAACTTTTTGTGTGTATAGTATTATTTTGAAATTATTATTACTGTCTTATTGTTAGCTTTATGATTTATTAAATAGTGGAAACTTTATTGGTCAATGATCTATACATTTTTACTAGCTATTAAGTTTTACTATGTACTGTTTGTTTCCCTTGAAAATAAATAAATAAATATATAAAACACAATTTTCGCCGTGAATTGTCAAGTCAGCGTAGCTTATTCGTGCCATTGGTGGTCGAGAGAAATGAAAATACCAAGGATCGAGCCCCACCTACCCTATTATTTTTTCTTTTTTTTGAAGTTTCTTTTTTATTTTGTAAAAAATTACCAGTTACTTTAAATTAAATGAGGTAACCTTGTATGTTTTTATATAAATATATTTTTTAAATCTCGGATACGACTTCAACGATTTTCCTAAAATTCAGCATGTAGGGATTTTGGGGGAGAAAAATGGATCTAACTAGGTTTTATTAAAAAAAATCGATTTATCTTTGTTTTTGGGTATTGCACGGGGTAGCGCATGAGTTGCAACAAATTCTGCATGTATCAAGTATGAGAACGTTTAGTGCACTCAACATTTAGCATTATTTTCTTTTATCGCGGATTATAGCAAAATAATATTTTCATTACTTTTGTATTATGGACCTCCAAGGACAAGGTAATTATTGCTATAAATAACAAAAATACTACAAAAAGTCCGCGACAGCATGTCTCTATCTCCTAGCTTACTCACAATAACTACTTTTTTGTTTAAAATTTGAATTAAATACACTGATTTCCACACGGACAAAGCCTAAGTACAGCTAGTTATCAAAAAAGACATAGACAAGGATTTAAATTTTTTTTTATAAACGTTTAAAAAAAACCTATTACAAAAAAGTCATACAAATAACGTTGTTAGACAACCAGTTCTATACAAAACTTAAGCTGGGTTTATCCAACTGAATATATCCTCTTTGTAATGAAGTTATCCTCAAACATAAAACTTTTGCATAAGCCAGGAGTCGTCAACCTTTTAAGACTAAAGAGCCACAAGTGACAATTTTAAATATACTTTACTTACTTGAATATAGTATTATAGTCTTTTTGATAACCATAAAAATGGTTACAGTGGATAAACCTTAAAAGCTACACACATGCTGTCGCGGATTTTTATTTAGAACTTTTAGAGGGAACAATTTTGTAATACATGATTTTTGAATAACTATTACCGTTTACTCAAAGCTAAATTATGCAGTTTTCATTGAGGCCATTGATGTAATTTGTTTTTTGTTTGTATTTGTTTTGTACAGAAGTATATAGAGCTACGATTTTTTATTTAACTAGTAATATCCCGCGTTTTCACCCGCGTACATACCGATCTAATTTTTTTTTTTTTTTTCGAATTGACAATATGCTGTTAGCCCTAACGGCTTTTACAGCGTCACCGGGCGGGACGGGCGAGCGCAGAAGCATCGCCGAGGTTGCGAATGCGTAGAGTAGAGCGCAGAAGCTCTACTAGCGTCGGGGAGCGTCGTCCTAAGGGTGCCTCCTGTGAGGCCGGACCACGGCTTAGGGCGACGTGTAGTGGAGGGCTGATGGTATGACTTTGATTAGTCAATACGACGACGGAAGGGTGGCAAGAAGCCACGACCAACCGATATCAGAAATCTGGGACCTCGTCTTCGCCGGCGAAGACGCTGTGTGTGTGTATTACGTGTTTTTGTGTTTGCGATCGTTATTTGATCGTCAGGGTCATATAGGACGCTTTTTGGACGCCTATATTTTCGATGGTCAGACCTAACTGGGATGTAGGTGGAAGCAACTGAAATTAGAGGGTTCGGGTGTACCTCGGATTTCTCGAAGTAAGACTTCGAAAAACGTTTAAAGAGGTGAGTAATGGTAGGGAGGTCGAGGTCTCTATGGAGGTCAACGTTCCGCATGAACCACGGACAACCAGTGGCTGTACGCATAAATCGGTTCTGCATTCTTTGGAGCGTGAGCAATCTGACCTTTGAAACGTGCGCGAACGCAACGCTCGCATAAGACATTATTGGTCTTATGCAAGTTTTGTAGAGTGTCACTTTGTTGCGGAGTGACATTTTACTTTTCTTGCATAACATCGGATAAAGTCGTCCCATGACATACGCAGCCTTATTGCAGACTGTGCGTATGTGCTCGTGGAAGGTCATGGAAGGTTGGAAGGTGACACCTAGGTACTTGACTTTCTGTTGCCAGTGAATTGGTGTATCGTAAAGGGAAATTTCCGTAGGTGTGTCTATGTGAGATCGGAAACGATTACCGATAAAGTGCATAGCTGCACTTTTATCAGGGTTTATTTCGATTCTCCATCGGCGGAACCAGCGTCCGAGGCTGTTTACCGCTTTTTGGAGACGTCTAGTGATAACTTGAGGTTGGCGAGATGTGGTAAATACAGCGGTGTCATCCGCGAAAAGAGCAAGATGAGTGCGCTCTTTAATAGGCGCCCGTGGAATGTCACTCGTGTAGAGCGAGTACAATAAGGGTGCCAGCACAGATCCTTGAGGGACACCGGCACGGATAGGGCGGCGAGACGACAGAGTGCCGTCTACGCGGTACCGAAATGTACGATTAGTGAGGTATTTTCGTATGATAAGTACGAGTCTGTCAGGTATATTTAATAGGAGCAACTTGTGGATTAAGCCTGCATGCCAGACCTTATCGAAGGCTTTGGCGACATCGAAGAATATGACACCTGTAAACTGCTTGGTTTGCAAACCTTGCAATATGTGCTCCGTGAGGCGGTGCACTTGTTGAACACAGGTGTGTTTTGGACGAAATCCGAACTGTTCGTTGGGAAGGAGATTATAAGTATCGACTACGGATTTTAATCGGGCAAGGATAATTCGCTCGTATATTTTTCCTAGGCTGTTTAACAAACTAATGGGACGATAGCTAGTCGGGAGATTTCGAGGCTTTCCCGGTTTGGGGATACCTATCACTGTAGCTTCTTTCCACTCGTCAGGAAAGGAGCATCCGGCAAGGAGGGCATTAAAAATCAGTACCAGTAGGTGGATGATTTGGTCGGGAAGGCACTTCAGTGCCCTGTTAGAGATGGAATCAGGACCGGGAGCTTTTTTGGAGTGGAGGTTTTTAATTATGGTTCGGACTTCTTCTTCCCACTAGGGAAGTAACGGCTCGCATTCGGGAGTCGTTGCGGAAAGATTGTCTGCCACCTTTTCCACTCTGGAGTGGAATTCGGTGAATTCGGGTACACTAGGGTTGGGAGAGCATTGGTTTTCCAGGCTGTCTGCCAAGCATTCGGCCTTTTCAGCGTCGTCAAACGCAGGTGGGAGATTCGGGCGAAGTAGTGGTGGGGTGGCTGCGTACCCATCGGCTTTTAGAGATTTTGCCAAGCACCAGTAGGCCTGGTGTCCTGGCTTGATCTCCGAGAGCTTTCTATTCCAAGAATCGTTGTGGAAAGAGGTTAATTTTTCTTTAACCTCTTTCTGTAATCTATTGAGCGCACTCCGGTTTTCTCGGGTCGGGTATCTGTCGCGTGCCCTAGTGGCAGCACGTTTTTTAGCAATTAATTCTCGCAGATCATCTGGTAGTTCTCGACAACGAAAGTTATCGGGAATTTCCCTAGAGCAATCCTTGAGAGTATCACATAAGTGAGCTGTGAGATGAGTGGTCGCTGTTTTTGCAGTTTCCACTGAATCTATACGGTCAGGAATCTTTTTGAGGTGGTCTGAATCAAGAAATTGGAGACGCTCGCTAAGTTTTTTCCATTCGATAATGGTTTTGTTTCGAGAAACCGCGGTTGGAGGGGGTCCTAGCTGAAGTAAGACTGGGCGGTGGTCCGAGTCTAGGTCATGAATGACTTGTATGCTATGTAGCTGAAGGGTAATATTTTGGATTAGTGCCATGTCGATGGTACTGGCAGTCGGAATGGGATGGGTAGGCCGAGAGTATCGCGTGGGCTCGTCTGGAGCCAGAATATCAAAGTTCAGGAACGCAGAGTTGCTGAGCCTATGTAAAAGATTGCCATTGGCATTTGGAGACGATCGATTCCATTGACTATGTTTTGAATTGAAGTCACCGCCTAGTAAGACGGCGTCTCCAAGTCCTAACAAAGTCCTAATGTCGCTTTCCAAGAGAGTTTTTGACGGACTGAGATAGATTGATGCTAATGTGATCGGCTGATGGCCGGTCATCCCTAACTGACATACTGAGGCCTCGATATTAGTAAGTCGAGGGGGATCTAGAGGAGTACAGTGAAGAGACTTCCTGTAGTAAATTGCTGTGCCTCCAAGAGGGCCTGTGAGTCGGTCATTTCTGATTAAGACAAAGTTTGCTATCTTAGGATCGCGATGGAAAGGCTTCAGGAATGTCTCTTGCACTAAGAGGATGTCGATCGGGTACGCAGCCATAAATTCGCGCACTTCGTATATTTTATCCCAAAGACCGTCTGCGTTGAACAGACCTATGGAGAGTCGGTTCGGTTTAATTCTGCCTTTTGGTGTACTATCCATATTAGGCATTTATTTTTTGAATTACTTCAATGAGCCGGTGGTGCTCGAGAAGTGCCGACAGACGATCTTGAGGATTATTCCTCAGTTTGTTTGCTAGTATCGACAGTTCGTTTACGTCGATAAGCGCAACAATAGAGCTAATAAGCTTCATGTCTTCCACGAAACTATTAGCAGTATTGTTTACTGAATTGGCAGCCACCTGTGCCACCTGTATTGGCTTTGTTTTAATCGCCGGAGGGGGCTGGGGGACGGGGAGGGAGACAGCAGCTGCTTGCTGCTTTTTATGCCAGGGATTAGTAGCGGGCAATGGAGCCGGTATGTACCTGTCCGCCACAGGTGTTTTATGACCCCCACGTGCATTATTTTTACGGACTGATATTTTTTGGGTGCGTTTCACCTTTCGCGGAGCTTTTGGGCAACCGCGATAGTTTGCAGGATGCCCTTTGGTCCTACAAAGTACGCAGCTGGGTGGTTCCTCAGTCGGAACCGTACGAGAGCAATCTGACGTGCCATGGTCACCTAAGCATTTCACGCATCGGGGTCGTGCGTGACAATTACGTGCTGAGTGCCCGTAGAGCTGGCAGCGATGGCATTGGCCGATCGCGCCTCGGTTACGTGGGACTTCGATACGAAGTCCAGACAATCTACATATAGATGTCACGTTAAAGACATTTTTGCCCTGAGGTGACAAATCAAGCACAACAAGGCAAAGTTCGTAGGGGACTTTGGTCCGCGAATGGTACATACGATGTACCTCTCTGACGGGAAGATCTTGGGACTTAAGGTCCTCTTTAATGAATTCCGTGTCTATCTCTACAGGCAGACCGCGGATGACAACGCGAAGTTCGCGTTCATCTTCTAGCGCGTATGAGTGATACTCAATATTATCCTCTCTCAGTAGCGCTGTAAGTCGGCGGTGGTCATTCGAGGTAGGTGGAGAAACCCTAATGCCGACATTAGTGGAGCGTGCGCTCCCGAATGAGATCGATTGGGCTTCGATCTTAGGTAAAAGGCGCTGCCATGCAGCTTTTTCCCTGATATAAAGGGGTGGGACTTTTTCTCGCCGTTCGGTCATCGGGGAGTCTTGTGGCTCCTCGCTGGCCTCACTTTGAGCATGTCGGACAGGAGGCTTAGCCGCGGTAGTGACGGGCCTCTTAGAAGGGATGGTCTTGGGAGCCTTTAGCTTTCGCTTTTGGCTCTTGCTAACGACGGTCTCGAAACCGTCGTTGTCGGTTTCTGCGTCCAAAGACGAGATAGAGGTCTCAGAAGGAATTTCTTTGACCTGGTAATGCTCAGAGTCCATGCCTGTCGACACAGAGCAAGCAGTAATAGTGACTGGAGGGCTGTCTTTGACGGCAGGTTGCGGTCGAAGATATCCCTTCAATACGTCGCGATGGACGGCTGGGTGGCGCGTCTGGAGGTACTCTAAGAGTCCCTCCATTCGCGGGTCGTTCAAGTAATTTCGTTGGGGGTCCATAGTAGAATGGGTCCCAGAAGAATAGGTCCTCCCTGCCGGCAAGGGCAGGGAGGTGTGTACCTGCGGTGTGCCCCTAATGAGTCTTTGCCCTTCGGGGGACAGAGGTGTGTACCTAATTTATAAACTAGTGTACTTACGGACCGGTTACAACAGGCACTGTACACAAAAGCACTGCACCAATCTAATCGAGCAAAGATGAAAACGCTAGCTACAACACGCTACGAAAACACGACACGACACAACACAAGGGCGGCACTTAGGCACGAAACTTTACAAATAGAAAGCTTATTTATACAAATAAAAGATTGGATCGGAAACGATCGTAACTAAACAGAGCGCAATCACTAATTGGGTGATCAAATCGAAATTCGCTTGTCGAGACATCCGTACGCGACGGAGGTCGAAAGCGAAGTGCCTACCGATCTAATGGCATTGGAAAGTCTACTAAGTCGGACTATAGATTTATTTTTGTTAAATATATCATCAATAGTTTCCGCAGCGCGTGCGATAACAGATTTTTGACTAATTTTTTTTACACCTTATTAAATTTTAAAAATGGATCCCTATTGTTTAAAAAAAATGTAATATATCGTGTAATGTAGAATTTTTGAAATCGTCCGTTAGATTTTGTGTGAAAAACTTTACAAACATACATACACATTTTTCCTCTTTATAATATTAGTATTAAAATGTAATATAGCCTATGTTACTCAATAAAGAAGCAGCTTTCGAATGGTAAAAGAATTTTTGAAATCGGTCCAGTAGTTTTTGTGTGAAAACATTACAAACATACATACAAATTTTTCCTCTTTATAATATTAGTATTTAAATGTAATATAGCCTATGTTGCTCAGTAAAGATGCAGTTTTCCAATGGCGAAAGAATTTTTGAAATCGGTCCAGTAGTTTTTGTGTGAAAATATTACAAATATACATTCAAGTTTTTCCTCTTTATAATATTAGTATAGAAGAGCCGCAGGTTGCCGATCCCTGGCATAAGCAGTTAATTTGTTATGCTTGTCACCGTGACATGAATTAATACTTTTTATCCTTAACAACAGATCGTTGACTTTTTAGTTAGTTACATTACTTTTTTAATATAAGTAAAATTAAGTAACGGCCTGTTACTATCCCACTGCTGGGCATAGGTCTCTTCTCTCCGTGTTTTTTTTTGAGAGAAGGATTGGAGCTAAGACCTACCACGCTGCTCCAATGCGGATTGGTAGGTTACACATATTCCAGAATTCTCTAGAGATATGCAGGTTTCCTCACGATGTTTCCCTTCACCGAAAAGCGTGTGATAAATTGCAATTATCAATTAGATACATAAGTTTTAACAGAAAACTCATTGGTGTTTGTACGGGTTCGAACCCGTGACCTCCTCGAAAGAATCGCACTTTGTTACCGCTGGGTTACCACAGCTTTTCACTTTTTTATTATAACAGTAATTAAAACAGCGTTACCTTAGTTTCATACTTTGTGTAAAACTGTTATTTTTTTGTTATAACTAGGGCTCCCCCTTTTTTTACAATTAAAGATAGATATTCGATACTAATATATAAAACTGAAGAGTTTGTTTGAATCTTTGAACGCGCTAATCTCAGGAACTATTGGATCGATTTGAAAAATTCTTTCAGTGTAAGATAGTCTATTTATCGAGGAAGGCTATACTACATCACGCTAAGATGAATAGGAGAGGAGCAGTAATAGAAAATATTACGAAAACGGCAAAACTTAAAGCTTTTCTTGCGTGAGCTGAGTAGAATAAATGGTGATAGTTATTCAAATATTATGTATTACAAAATTGTTCCCCGCTAAAAGTTCTAAATAAAAGTCCGCGACAGCATATGTCTAGTTTTTAAGGTAAGTAAACATATAGGCTACTTTTTATCCTATTATTCTCGCTAGGTTCAATATTTACGCGGGAAAATCTTGATGAGCTAACCATTTCCACACGGGTGAAACCGCGGGCACAGCTGGTCAATATACATATAAAAATGGATGTTCGTCTGTATGTCCTTTGTAGACTCCGAAACGGCTGGACAGATTTTAATCAAATTTTCAGACATTCTTTAGAATATCAGCGGATGATCTTGTAAAGTTTGGTGGCGATCGGAGCTTTTTTTTAACTGTTGTTTCGAGGGAGTTCGAAACTGGACTGAGCCACAGCAACGCGTGGCTGGACAACTAGTCTATATTAATATTCATCATCCTCATCATCCTCCTGCCCGTATCCCACTCTAAGTGGGGTCGGCACGATATGTTACAAACATTTTGTCATATGATTTGGCTACGTATTTTACGATCAGCCGCCTGCCTGATGTCAACTTACCTTAGTCGTATTTTACGACACCTCAGTGAGAAAGAGGGTGGTCTATTTTACTTAACCGGATACCACACGGCGGGCCGAACGGATTTTAATTTATATTTGTGTAAATTATACTATCTATACTAATATTATAAAGAAGAATTTTTTTTACGTATGTTTGTTATGTTTCATGTAAAGCTAAGTGTATCTCGTCGCGAAACCAATAATGCTTCGTTTACAGGGCGCAACGATCGTTGAGATTGTCGTAGTGATTGTGTGTAGTGCTTGTGTATTGTGCTGTTGGTGGTGGAGTCTTGTGATACGTGCGGTTACTAATCCTGCATGTATGGTATGAAAACAGTTTTTGCTTCCTACACTTAGCATTACATAGAATTTATTAAAAAACGCGGATTAAGGCAAAATTATGTAATAACTTTTGTACTATGAAAATACGCAAAATAACTCGGTAATTTTTTACAAAATAAAACAAAAACTTCAAAAAAAAAAATAATTGGGTAGGTGGGGCTTGATCCTAGGTATTTTCATTTCTCGCGACCGCTCGTTTTCCGTATAAACTACTTGACATTTAACGGCAGAAATAGTATTTTATATACTATTTTATGTCAATTTTAATATTTTTTTAATGCCCCAAAACAGGGATAAAACGATTTTTTTAAAATAAAAGCTAGCTAAATCGACTTTTCTCCCCAAAACCCCCTGCATGCTGAATTTTAGGAAAATCGTTGCAGCCGTTTCCGAGATTAAAAAAATATATATATATATACATTCAAGGTTAACTCATTTAAATATTAAAAATAATATACACACCTGTTTCATTACAGATTTGAAAGATTCCTTTTCCCTTTGTATATGTTCTTCATCGGTTTTCACTTCTTTGTAGTTATATAAATCCATTTTTTCAAAATTTTCCTTTAATTCTTTAAATTCGAGTATATTCTACATTAATTTTTTACAGGATTAATATATTTTTTATAAACACACACTTGAATTAATATTATTTATCTGTCATTTGTATTATTTGCATTCGATTTTCAAATTAAAATTTAATATTATCTGTAGATTTATATTTGACTACACCTATACGTCAAAACTCAAGATTTATAAGTTGAACTTTAACATTTAGCAAAATTTAAATACTTATATTGATTTATAAATGATTATATGAATCGAATTATATTATTTAATTCACTGCCATGTTTATTTGACTTTTAAAAGTTTCACTATTTACGTATTTTAATTTTATTAACTCATTTTTAATAGAGACGTAGCAACGAGCCGAGTAACCTTGCCGGCAGTAATGTCTCGTATACAAAATAATAAATCTATAACAGATACGCGGTATGTAAAAAAGTGAAAAAAAAAAATACCAGCTGATCAAGGACTCAAGTCATTCAGCCGTAACTGTTTATTAAAAAAAAACTTAACGCAATGTTTCATTATTATTTAATTGAAAATATACAAACTGTACGTGCTTCGCGTCAATTTAAATAAGTACTTTGCTGGGTCATTATTTAAAAGATATGCAATGCAATCTTAACAAACGCGGATTAAAGCAAAATCATGTCAGTACCTGGTTGCCCCAGCCTTGCCCGGTAAATTTGTACAAAATAAAAAAAAGAAACTAATAAAATTAAAATAACTAATAAAAAAATAGTTTTGTAGTTTAGATCGATCCTAGGTATTTACATTTCACGAGACTGCCCGTTCCCCGAATAAGCTACGCTGACTTGGCAGTTTATAGCAAAACTTCAATTCAATATAAATTTTAGCATTTCTTAATGCTCAAAAAGAGGGATTAAACGATTTTTTTTTACATAAAAACTAGCTAGATTTTTCTCCCCCAAAACCCCCTACATGCTGAATTACATGAAAATCGTTAGAGCCGTTTCCAAGATTCAGAAAATCATCATCATTCACTTATACTTACCCCATTCTCAGTGGGGTCGGCACAATATGTCTTCTCCTTCCATTCTCCTCTATCATTCGTCAACTCTGGTGTCACTCCTTTAACATGCATATCATTTTTCACACAATCCATCCATCTTTTTTTCGGCCTCTCCCAAGTCATATATCCATCCACATTCATATTTAAAATTAAAACTCTTTTGGTCACATTATGTATCTACAAACTGCTAAAATAGGAATAGAAAGTAAATGAAATTTTTAGCTGTCAAACGCAAAGCTTTGAAAGCCTAATGGTAACGCGCGAACCAAAAAAGTTCAAAACCTGGTGTTAAGTACTCCGTGCTAATTTCGATGTATAGCTTAAGTTATTTGTCTGTGTAAATTCCCTTCTGCTGTGATGGCCTAGCGGTGCGACCGTGTGAATCTCTAGAGACGATCATGGGTTCAAACCCGGGCAGACACCAATGAGTTTTTCTATTAAAACTTGTGTCTAATTGATAATTGCAATTTATCACACGCTTTTCGGTGAAGGAAAACATCGTGAGGAAACCTGCATATCTTTAGAAAATTCTAGGGATATGTGTAACCTACCAATCCGCATTGGAGCAGCGTGGTAGGTCTTAGCTCCAACCCTTCTCTCCAAAAATGGAGAGAGGAGGCCTATGCCCAGCAGTGGGATAGCAACAGGCCGTCCCTTCTCTTCCTGTATCTTGTCAAGTAATGTTGCATAGTAAAACGCTCTCGAAAATTATACTAAATACTGAACAAACCAGCGACTTTCTATTCTCTCTCCACCACCTGGGATCGATTGCCACATGTCACCCGGCACTTTTTTATTTGTCTTGTATTTTTTAATTGCATTTTTTTTTAATTACCGAGCAAGGTTTGGTCATCTGTGTACTATAACTTTATGCTACAACCACGCGAAACCAGGCTGTGTTGCTAGTTAACAAAATAAAATTGTAAACATCGCATATAAAAAGAGATTCATTTATAACAGGTTCCGTTTTTCCTTGAACTTATCTGATGTGAAACTGTATGGCGCCAAATTAACCAAAATAAATACTTCAAAATTAAAAATGATTCATCGTATCTTGTGGTCATCATCACATATATGTAGCTTATGAGATAACCGCAATGTAATAACGGATATTCTACATTTAGCATTATACTAGAAATCGCCAGCGGCTCCGCCTGCGTGGAAAGATTAAAACCGTAATATAATATTGTAATAACCATAAAAAATGGTTAAAGTTAACCTTAAAAGCTAGACATGTGCTATATGTCTTTTTTTCTCTATTTTATACAGGAAAGAACCCTTTATGGGTACCGCCGCCCGACGGGGTTATGTCAGACTCGCACCGACTAAAACGACCTGTGTGCTCCACCACGCTGCCGATGGCAAGGACAGAGTATCGTTGTACACATTGCCCCCATCCCCGCCGACAGCCGCTCTGATCCCAAAGTTATCTCCTCCGGATAGGGACCTCTCAAAAGAGAAGTCCCCCTCAACTAACCGATGCATCGACCGCCTCGGCGACCTGTAAGCCAGACATCCGATATACATGTCTAGCTTTTTAGAAGTTTAAGGAAATAGGTTTTCTTACACTGCCTTCAAAGTATATTTTTAGCAATTTTATTGGCTCCGCCCGCGTGAAAAGATTAAAGCCGTAATATAGTATTTTGATAACCATAAAAATGGTTAAAATGGGTTAACCTTAAAAGCTAGACATATGCTGTCGCGCACTTTTAATTAGAACTTTTAGAGGGGAACAATTTTGTAATACATGATTTTTGAATAACTATCACCGTTTACTCAGCGCACGCAAGGAAAGTTTTAAGTTTTGCCATTTTTGGATATGTTTTCTACTGCGTGTAAATTCAGGGCGAGTCAAAAGCGCAAAGTAAAACAAACACAACAAATAACAACAAGTAATAACAGAGCAATTTACAATATCAGAACCTTGATCGATTCTACTGCAAACAAGAAATACAAATGTATTATATAATAATAGTTATAAATCTATGATTAAGAATCTATACATAATAATATTAATTCAATTCCTTAAAACAATTCCGTTGTTTCTTCGAGTCTGAGTGTATATCTATACTTATAATAAATCTGTAGAGAGGTCAATTCTGTAACTGGAATATATTTCCAAAATAACTATCAGGGGGTGATTAGGGATCGATACTGATGCCAAAAATGCAATCAGCAAAAATTTTGTCTGTCTGTCTGTCTGTCTGTCTGTCTGTCTGTCTGTCTGTCTGTCTGTCTGTCTGTCTGTCTGTATAACCGTTATAGAAACAAAAACTACTCGACGGATTTTAACGAAACTCGAGTTATGATATGGCGGCGAGTAAAAGTCTTTTTAAAAAATTATTAATTTATTACAAAAGATGAAAATTATACAAGACTTTACTATCTGAATACAAGAATGCAAGTGAATTTAGAAGTAATTTAATTAAAAATGAAAAATTATTATATTCCCGAAACCCGGTTATGATTCCGCGAAGCCCATTGTTTTCGAGCTTGCCTCATCAGCGGATTCCAATGGTTACGGCACCTTAACTCCTCCCTCCTTAAGATGGAAGATGGTCCTGCAGCTTCCAGGAGCGTCCTCGCGCTGCATGTCCTTAGGGGGACTCTTGCTTGGGTAGAACTTCCATGCTGCAAAGGCTATGATTAGAACATACAGGAATACGGTTGACCAACTAGGGATCGCCATCATTTTGATCCAGGAACTATAATCTATTTCATCTACATCTTCTATTTTGTTCAGGAGCTCGTGGATGTTATCTAAGGATACGTCTTCTAGGTGTAATTCATAGTGCGCTTCTTCTTGATGTAAGATATCCTTATTAGGTAATGGAACAATCTCGTTCATCGTAATGGTGTTCGTATGCGCGTCTAGGGTCCTGTTCATGACCGTGATATTGCAGTTTCCTGTTATAGTTATAAGAAATGATCCTGATGATCTTCGATATTCAGTTTTACTTCCGCATTGCGTCTTTAATACCTCTGGTTCTATAGTTATCACCAACCATGTGTTTTCTTGGATTTTCTGAATTATTCCTCGTTTGAGATTCATCTTAGCGCGGGTGCAGTTTCCCTTTTGATGTTTAATAAGAGATATGATACAGTCATCGGACTTCTCTGTGATTTTGGAGTTGAGAGATTTGCAAAGTCGAGTGTCTTCTGATATCTTCTTACACTCTTCTTCCAGGTAAGCATACTCATCGCTTCCAAGTGCAAGGAAATTGGATTTAGGGATAATGGTAAGGTTTTCTTTATTTGGAAGGGAGTATAAATGTATATAATCGTATATCTTATGATCAATGGACGGGATTTCTAATATAAATGTTAAAGAGTGCTCTGTGCTGTATGCCTTTACATTAATAGACTTTTCTATTATATGAATATTATTAATACTAATGTCTGCTACGGGCCTTAAGGGATAAAGTCTTTGCATATTATTAAGTTCTGATAGTAAATTACGAGGGCTTATAATACTAGGGTGCATTATACCTAATTGCGAGAATGTCATCGCATCTTCTAGTATCATTAACTTATCTAAAATTATTTGTAAACTAAAACTTATTTGAATGTATATCTCTAAGAAGTGCAATTGATTTATTGTGGTATTAGAAGTAATCGTAATATTTTGTAAGATAGAAACCAACCTATTTTGATTATTATTAATTTTATTTAACTGAGTAGAAAACTCATTAATATTATTTTCCGCCAAATAGAGTGTTTGCTTTTGAGACCTTTGAATTTTGAATACTGAATTGCGTAATTTATTAATTTCGTTTTCGAAACGAATCGCATCTTCGTTATCTAAGTTACCTGTAATTAATTTAACAACTGAACCTAAACCGTTTATAATACCACGTCTAACTCTTATCTTAGGTGCAATAAAAATAATCTTTTTATCAATTAAATCTAAATTATGCTCTATTTGATTCCTATATATCCTATGTAGATTCTGTGAAGCAGTGTTGTTCTCTGCTGCTTTGGTGCTTGCATATAATGACATGAGTTCTATAGAAACTAAATGCAACTGTGTGATATTATACACACAGGCTAGGTTTAAGGAAGCAATTTGTTTTGTTATGAATCCTTGTTGTAATAAAAGGATTCCGTTAGCATTGTCTACGGGTTCAAAGGTAAGTTCGGATATTATTTGGAACACGTGGGCTCCGAAGACGAAGGTCCTGTAACAAGATGGGGTCTTCGTAGTAGTTTATAATGTACTCTAATAGATTTAGAATTAGGGTGATTGCCTATGATTTCAGCTATGCTATTGGGATGTAAATGAATAATTTTATACGGTCCTTTAAATACCGGTTTTGTTTTATCATTTCTCGCGGTCTTCGCCACCTGTTTAAAAACTGTTTTACCTACCTTGAAAATAACTTCTTCGGCTGTCTGATTGCGTTGATTTCTTCCTTCTTCTTCTTTCTTGCGATGATTTTGCGATGATCCTTATTTTTGGACATGTGTGCAGTAACACATTCTTGAATGGTGGTCCTTGAAGTTGTCGATCTATTATCTACTCTATAAGTTGAGCCAGGGGTTGATCTTATATGAAATTCCTTTAGCTGTCGATCTATTGCGTCTGATAAAATTGGTATACCGCTATTCTCATTATCGGGTTGAGTATGGTCAGTAGAAACTAGATTGTCGGGGTCAAATGTCACGACACTCATAGTATCTGATTCCGATTGTAGTGTAGGGGGTTGCGTGTTCGTTTGGGGTAAATTATCGTTATTAGAGTCAATATTAGGGTTGTCATTGTTTTCGTTAGATGTTGTTGCTTGTATGTCCACTGTCTCGGACGGAGGTTCTGTCTCTGCTTGAACATCGTCAAATATCCTATTTATCACGTTTTCGTCGTCATTGTCATCTAAGTTAACTGCTAGAGAGTCAATGCTATTATGATAAATCTTTGCTCGTGATAGGGCGTCTGCGTTAGTATTTTGTCGTCCCTTTTTGTAAATAACGTTATAGTCGTATTCTGCAAGTTTCAGTCTCCATCGCGTCAGTTTAGAGTTAGGGTCTTTTAATGACATTAACCATGTTAGGGGCCTGTGATCGGTATAGATAGTAAACTTTCTACCGTAAAGATAAGGTCTGAAATATTTTACTGCCCATATTATAGCTAAAAGTTCCTTTTCAATAGTCGAATAACGAGTTTCCGTTTCAGATAATGTTCTAGATGCATAGGCTACAGGTTTATCTGAACCTACAGATCCTTGGGATAGTACTGCACCGAGGGCTATGTCTGATGCGTCGGTCGTTAATATAAAAGGTTCGTCAAAGTTGGGGTATTGTAAAATAGGGGCGTTAGTCAATATCTGTTTACACTTATTAAAAGATTCTAGGAATTGTGGGGAATGTACTACTTTGTTATTTTTCTTTAAGCATAGGGTCATAGGTTTAGTAAGCTTAGCAAAATCTTTTATAAATTTTCTGTAGTAGCCAACGAGGCCAAGAAAGCTTTTAATATCCTTTTGAGTTTTCGGTAACGGGAAATTTAACACAGCTTTAATTTTGTCTTGGTTTGGTTTTACACCTTGGTCTGTCAGTTCATGTCCTAGAAATTTTACATGTTTTTGTAGGAACTCGGATTTGTCTAGCTGTACTTTTAAGTTATGAGTTTTGAATCTGTCAAACACCTGTCTAAGTTTCTCAATGTGTTCCTGTAGTGAAGTCGAAATAATTATTACGTCGTCTAAGTATGTATATACGTTTTCTATTCCTCTCAGAATATGGTCCATAAGCCGTTGAAAGGTACTAGGAGCATTCTTTAAACCGAATGGCATCCTAAGGAATTCATAATGTCCTCTTTCTGTCGTAAACGCAGTTTTTTCTATGTCTTCGGGGTGCATTTCTACCTGATGGTAGCCACTAGCAAGGTCGAGGGTCGTAAAGTACTGTGCTCTACCTAGTCTGTCGAGTATGTCGTAAATGTTAGGTAATGGGTACTTGTCTTCTACTATTCGTTCGTTGAGTCTACGATAGTCGATAACAAGTCTCCACTTAACTTTACCTGAAGCGTCTGGTTTTTTCGGGACTATGTGAACGGGGCACGACCATGGAGATATGCTTTCTTGTATAATTCCCTGTTTTAAGAGATTATCTACTTGGTTCTGTATCTCTTTACGTTGTTGTGGGGGTTGTCTATAACTTCGTACAAATATCGGAGTCTGGTCAGTTAGTCTTAATTGATGTTTAACCGCGTGAGTGAAAGAGAGTGGAATATTTTCAGAATAAAAGATATCTCTATACTGAAAACAGATCTTAGTTATCTCACGAGATTCTTCTTCATTCATATGGCTGGTACGTATTTTATTTAAGTTATTGTATAATTCGTTTTCAATGTCGGAATTTATTTGAATTGAATTTAAATTGCATTTTTCTATGGGGTCTTTATAGGGTTGTAGTTTAATATCCTGTGAGTTGGATATAATTCTTTTATCGGAATTATAATTAATAACTGAAGTATTAAATTTTCCTTTCTTTACTTCCACAATAGCTGCGGGGGATTTTACACCATGAAACCACATAAAGTCGTCATGTATATAATATCCATCTGTATAGTTAGTCTTAACAGTTATAATTTTTTCACATCTTGGTTCAATCTTAAGATTTTTACTAGGATAGTCAAAGTAAATAGGTATCTCTGCGTCAGCTGTACATAAGATCTTATTTTTTATGTTAATGTTACACGATAACGCTTTTAATAAGTCCAAGCCTATAAGTCCTTTATACTTAGGGTCAAAGTCGAAAAGAAGGAATTTATGGATAATATCGCTATTAAATGCCGGGGGAAGGGGTAAATAGGCTACTTGATCGTGACGCGTGACAGCGTGTGCTGTCTTAACTTCGAATGGTTCATATTCAATGAGCTCTTCGAACACGGTATCGAATATAACGCTAGGCGATATCATAGAGCGTGATGCGCCAGTATCTATTAGGAATTTACCTTGAAATTCTGGTAGTTCGATATACGGAAGGTGGTCTTTATCGTGGTGGTTTAGTTTTACTAAATCGGGTGGTCGGTGTTCGAGCCAGGAGGAAAATCCTGCTGGGTTTGACCGTCTTCTAGTTCACATTGCAATTCCTGATTATTAGGGATATCACTATCTAGGTATTGGTACTGACCTTGTTCATAGCACGGTTCTGCTTCTTCCTCGTAGTAGGCCGGTTCACTTGTTGAGGGTCCACCTGAGTAGAACAGCTCCTCAACGGCAAACTGTGGTGTTTGAGGCTTTGTAATAGACCTCATGGTTACGTCGGAAACCTTTTGGGGTGGATTCACCTGTTGTTGTTGGGGGATGTTGTTCCTAAAGTTACCTGAAGGGGGTCTGTAATTGCCTGATTGTGGGCGGTTCTTCCACGGTAACATAGACTGAACCCATTTTTGTCGTTGTTCGGGTGTCCAGTTATTTTGACGAGGTGTGTATGATGGGTTTGGTGAATGGTGTTGTGGGGTAGCTGGGTTATTAAATTTAAATGGACTTTGGTTCTGCTGGTGGTGGTTAAAAGATCTAATTGGCTCCTTTAACCTTGCTTGAGATGTTGACGGATTATTAAAATTATTAAATGTCTTATTATATGCAGCTCTAGCTTCTTCCTGCCTAGCAGCAACTATAGCTGTTTCTAGCGTCGCGGGTTGCGCTATTCTTACGCCTATTGATACTTGAAATTCTAAATTATTTATATATTGTTCTATAACCATGCTCTCATAATATGCTTTATTTGTGTGTGTGCCTACGGAGAATAAAGTATCTAATATTTCTCTTAGTCGCCTACCGAATGACTCGGCGTCCTCTTGCCTATTTCTACGCGTCCTACTTAATTCTTGCATAACCTGGATTTCATTACGGGGTTCACGTAGTCTACGTATGAGGGCTGCTTTAACATGCTCCCATGAGTCAAGACACTCTTCATAAGCTATTGCGTCTATTGCGGCACCACTTAATCTACTTTTTATTAATCGAATTGTTGCTGGGTGAGTCTTAGCGGACTCGTCTAGTACACTGATAATACTTTCTACCTCTCTTATATAATAATTTAACCGTTTTACGTTCCCATCGTAATGTGGCATAAAATCTGCTATTAATTTAAAACCAGAAAGATCGCAATTTAGAAAAGCCATCTTTTAATTAATTAATATATTTTATTTAATAAATTACAATTATGTTTATATTCGCTAGATTCAATATACGAATATTAGAATTAAAACTATGACGAAATATCGTCTTGAGTGAATCAATATGCCTAATAGTGCAATTTGAGCTTATAGACAGAAACACTTTTAAAATATACTATATACTATACGGTAGGAAATATAACAGAGGAACTTGGATAGCGAGAGTACTCACCATAAGATTACTTTTCTCTGCATCTCCTCTCCGGACTTGTTCTCTTGTTCAGCGCCGCCTTTGTAGGTTCTCTATTGCGATTTTTAACGATAGATATCGTTCAGTTGGTTAAGAGTTTGATTAACCAACTGTCACAATCCGCTACGACTGCGCCAGTTATGATATGGCGGCGAGTAAAAGTCTTTTTAAAAAATTATTAATTTATTACAAAAGATGAAAATTATACAAGACTTTACTATCTGAATACAAGAATGCAAGTGAATTTAGAAGTAATTTAATTAAAAATGAAAAATTATTATATTCCCGAAACCCGGTTATGATTCCGCGAAGCCCATTGTTTTCGAGCTTGCCTCATCAGCGGATTCCAATGGTTACGGCACCTTAACTCTCGGTACAATTTTTTTTCATACTCCTGAGCTGGTTATAGTATACTTTTCATCTCGCTACAATCAATAGGAGCAGAGCAGTGAAGGGAAATGTTGGGAAAACGGGAGAAGTTACTCCATTTTTTAAGCTTCCGTCGCGTGTGCAACCTTGATGGTTAAAGCTACACAGAAATCATGTATGACGGAAATGTTCTCCTTAAAATTATATAAAAAATATCCCACAACAGCATATGTCTATCTTTTATGGTTGACTCACAATAACACGTGTAACTCCCGATAGCTTAGCAGTTCGAAGCTTTCTGATTATATTTGTCTACTCCTACGTTTATATCACTCTGTCATCCCTAAATAAAAAAGTGAATAGTATTAACCATTGTATAAAAAAAGAATCATTGAAATCGGTACAGAAACACCAAAGTTATACATGAAATACGCTAATAATAAGCCATCGCGCGTGAATACTGAATCATGCTATAGGGATTATCACTACATAGTATAAAACAAAGTCACATTCTTTGTTTGTCCATATATCCCTATGTATGCTTAAATCTTTAAAACTACGCAACAGATTTTGATGCGGTCTTTTTTAACAGATAGAGTGATTCAAGAGGAAGGTTCATATGTAAAATACCATTCAATATGGAGTAGAGAAATACTGTAATTTTTGAGGTTTCTAATGTGATGTCGTAAATACATTGTTGATTTAATATAGATCAATATGACCATTTACAGCATGTAATTTAAATGAACATTTTCGAAGATATCACAGATTTAAAATCCCACGAGGAGGCCGCGCTTCGCCCTATAGCACTTCGAATTTAGCAGCGATCGGACGCGCTACTAAATGTCGCTCTTTCAAGAGTAACCTCTAAAGAAAACATGTTTGTATTGTCTAATGATAACAAAGCTATGAATGTTGTATATAAAGACATTCTGTAATTAATTTTAAACATAAAATATGTAGGGAAAAATGTAAAATGAAAATATGTAGTATATGAATTTAGACATTCCAAAGATAGCAGGAAATCTTCTTGGTATAGGGAGAGGGAATTGTTTTTATCCAAATTTAACGCTTGCGGGCCACGGGCAGTAATGAATAAATCAAAACTATTGGATCGATTTTAATCATTTTTTTCACTGAGTCACAAAGACTATATATTTTATACCCGTGCGAAGCAGGGTAGGCCGCTAGTCTTTAATATTTAAATGAGTTAATGTTATATATGCATACCTATATTTGTATTTCTTAATTTCTTAATTTTGGAAACGGCTCCAACGATTTGCATGAAAAGCATGTAGAGAGTGTTGAGGGAGGGGAATCGATCTAGCTAGGTGTTATTTAAAAAAAATGTTGTTTTATCCCTGATTTCGGGCACTAAAAATAACTGCTATAATTTTATGAGAAAGCAAAGGACAATTACGCTGTTAACTGTAAGCCATGATAGTTCATTATGGTAACGGCCGATCTGAAATTTGAAATAACCAGGATCGATTCCAAATAATATCTATTTTTTTTATATTTTTTAATTGCATTCTTTTCTGTTTGTAGTACTAGTTTTTACCCGCGTGATATGTTGATAATAAATGGCGCTTTCCAATGTCATTCTGTACAATTAACAGGATTTCTATAGCCTATATGTTATTCCGGTGAATAAGAAATGATTGTGACAAATTTGATCGATATTGTTTTAGCGGATCAACGTTGAAAGAGTTACAAATATACATCCATACTCACAAACTATCGCATTTATAGGATAGGATATTAGTTGGATGTATTTAATAGTATATATTCACCAGTTGTCTGTCCATAACACAAGTATTAAGTTACTTAAGGGACAAACGACCGTGTGTGTAAGTGTCCCATATATTTAAAGGCTTTTGTTTAATTTGCCGTGTATGTAAAGATCTCCGAATTGTCTTGAATCTAATTCGAAATCTTACATACTGGGTCAATTTTAAAGACAGTTTATGATAATCATGACCTGATGCTGCCAGGATTGGCTCCAGATAAGGGAACTCCTCGACGGTTAACAGAAGGGACATTTAATGTTGTTAAAAGAAGTTGAAGTGCCATGTATGTATGTGAAGGTGCCATCTTGCAAGTTCAATTTGACCCATTTCCCGGTGTCCGATTGAGATGAAATTTTATATATTGGTCCAGTCCCGATGACAACGCATGTTTATGATAATCATGACCTGATGCTGTCAGGATTGACTCTAGACGAGGGAACTACTCAACGGTTGGAATTCTTTTAAAAGTTTTTTTTTAACTTGACTTCTTTCATTTTTTTAATCCTGCTCGGGAGTCGAACTTGCAATCCTCGGTTGAGGTTAATTTACGATAAATATTCTTTTAAAGCATACTTGGGTCATATATCAAGACAATATACCTACAGACTGCCCGAAAATTTTAATTAAAAACATGATCATAAATTTTTATGATATTGAATATCACTAAATAGTATCAAACAAAGTCGCTTTCTCTGTCTGTCCCTATGTCCCTATATCCCTATCTATGCTTAAATCTTTAAAACTACGCAACAGATTTTGATGCGGTTTTTTTTAATAAATAGAGTGATTCTAGAGGAAGGTTTGTACGTATAATAACATTCAATACGGAGTAGAGAAATACTGTAATTTTTGAGGCTTCTGTAAATAATTACATTTTTTTCCGCTTACATTGCAAACGCTGGCTAAACCCTACGAGATTTATCAAAATGATGTACTAAGTATTTGTACACCTTGAAAAGATCTACAGAAAAGTCCGCGATGGTGTATGTCTATCTCTTATGGATAACCCAAAATAGCATTTTTTGTCATTTACTTTTTACGAAAAATAATGCCTTATTGTCGAAGCAATTTAAAACAATTCAGCATTAATCCTCATCTAATTAAGTACCTTAAATACATTGTTAATTAAATATAGATCAATATGGCCGTTTACAGCATGTAATTTAAATGAACATTTTCGAAGATATTACAGATTTATAATGCAAGGGGAAAGCGATTGCGGCAGCGCGAATATCAAAACTATTGGATCGATTTTAATAATTTTTTTCACTGAGTGACATAAGCTATATATTTTATTCCCGTGCGAAGCAGGGGCAGGCCGCTACTAACTATATAAAACTTTAATAAAGGTGTGTCTGTACGATTTACGACTTTACTGCTTAAGTATCGACTTGTTGTCGCCAATGACTTGCGCTTTTTATTTTATAGCAACACAGTCATGAAACAAGAGAATCGCGCCCTTTTTGATTAAAATGGTGGCAACACTGTGCCGTTGTTGTTTCCCGTGGAGTCTTCCTATTGATAAAACGTTTCAGTTACATGCAGTCTTTGTTCGTCATTCAAGTACATCTCGGAACGGGAATTGTGGTATTCCTGTTATTGTATATACTGTGCGCTAACAAACTTTTAGTATGAGGTCTGCCAATCTGTATTTAAACAGCGTGGCGGGTCTAAAATTCTATTCTCCAAAAGGAGGGGAAGGTTACGGCCACAAGAGTGGGATAGTGACAGGCCGATTAACAAAAACAAATAATAAAACGACGATATTTCTCCTTTATTCTTATTCAATAAATAAAATGCAATTTTCCCGAAGTCAACTCATTTACTATTACTCAAAAATATGACAGCCACAATGCTTTTTCATATTAATCGCCACCTCTATGAAGGAGGTTGTATTAAAAACATGTTGTAACAAAATACATTACACACACTCTACAGTCTCTACGGGCTACTCTCCGAGAGTGCTGTAGGTGGTGACAACTTGAATATTAACGTTGTGTATTTTGATATTTTGGAATGGTTAGGAATCTAGGACGCATTGTATTTATCAAGCTTTTATTTAATGTGAAGGTGGAATCTTGCGAGTTAAATTTGACCCACTTTCCGGTGTCCGATTGAGCTAAAATTTTATATACTTGTCCAGTCCCGATGACAATGCATGTTTATAATAAGCATGACCTGATACTGCCAGGATTGGCTCCAGACGAGAGAACTCCTCAACGGGTAATAGTAGGGACATAAAATTTTATTGAAAGCGTCCTACTGTTCACGTATTACTATATACTGAAGCCGTGTATTATCTGGCTGAGTAGAATAGATCACCTTCATTACTTACTGAGGTGTCATAAAAGGCGACTAAATTAAGTTAAGCTTTTACACTTAACTTTTTTTATTAACATTTAGCTTTTTTTATTTTTTTTAAGTTTTGCCGTGTTGTTCTTATATGTTGTGCCGACCCCTAATAAAGCGGGAAAAAGGCATGAGGATAATGATATACAGATGTCCACGCAACCACGCCGTGTGGTATCCGGCTGAATAGAATAGTACCACCCTCATTTCTTACCGAGGTGTCATAAAAGGCGACTAAGGTAAGTCGACCCGCCGTGTGGTATCCGGCTGAGTAGAATAGACCAACCTGATTTCTTACCGAGGTGTCGTAAAAGGCGACTAAGGTAAGTTGAACCAACGTGTGGTATCCGGTTTAGTAGAATAGACCACCCTCTTTCTTGCCGACGTGTCGTAAAATAATTGTAATTGACATCAGGCAGGTCATAAAATACGTAACCAAATCCTGAAACAACATGTTCAAAACACGTTGCGCCAACCCTACTTAAAGTGGGATAAGGGCAGGATGATGTACTATATACTGAAGTCCACGCAACCGAAGTCGCGAGTAAAACTAGTGTTTAAAATCGATAAAAAATTTCTTAGACCGCTTTGACAGGCGGGGCATCGCATCATTGCATTTTAAAGGTCATTTTTTTCCAGCAACAAAAAAAAAACAGAAAACATTTGTAAAGTCAATTTAAGAATGTAGTTCAAAGTCTTGAATATGGCCGTGACCGGGTCAAGCATGAGCCGTGTCGGAAAAATATTGAATGATTACACTTTTTTTGTATCACGACTTGTGGATTTCTGCGATTTCGTCGACGCGTATATGTTTATACAATCTGAATTGATATTATCAACAGAACTCTTGCCACCATAGACATTTCTGCTCTTCTCGAGCCTTCGGGAATATGTCGGGGTAATGGCAAGAGACCAGACGGCTTGACGCTGGTTCCTTGGGAACGGGGACGGGCCCTAATGTGGGACGCAACATGCGTTGATACGTTAGTCTCATCCCATATCAGGGAAACAACGTCAAGACCTGGAGCTGCGGCGGAAATCCGGTAAACGGCGGAAGTATTAGAGGTGAGGCGTATTTATCGGAACAGGTATAAATACTAAGTACTAAAATGTAACAGCCTGAAACAGGTACGCAAGTTCTCAAATACTAGCGACGAGTATTTTATACGCCCTGTGACAAAATACTCCCTGTTACAAAATACTCCCTGTTACAAAATACTCCCTGTTACAAAATACTCCCTGTTACAAAATACTCATCTAATATTTTATACTCCCTGTGACAAAATACTCCCTGTTACAAAATACTCATCTAGTATTTTATACTCCCTGTGACAAAATACTCATCTAGTATTTTGTAACAGGTATAAAATAAGAGGCCTCGCGGGACGCGTACAAAAATACTAGGCTAGTATTTATGACACCTGTTCCAAAATACTATGTAGGCGTCTCACTTCAATTACATAAAAAGAAAAGAGAAACGTGTTGCATTCTTTATCACTTTTGTTTTTACGGTAATATTCATTAGAATGAAAGAAATAGAAGACGTATGCGGCGCTGCTATTACATCCAGTATTAGAAAATGTAATTTAATTTTATAATTAACTAGCGGCCTGCCCCTGCTTCGCACGGGTATAAAATATATATCCCATATCAGTCAGTGTAAAAAAAAATGATTAAAATCGATCCAGTAGTTTTCATTTATTCATTACAGCCCGTGGCCCGCACGCGTTAAATTTGGAGAAAAACAATTTCCTTTCCCTATACCAAGAAGATTTCCTGCTATATCTAATATCTAAATTCATATAGGTACTTGTTCGAGTTGTTGGTTAGCGGCGACAGATGGCAGCACTTATACTTTATTTCGCGCTAATGTTTGTCAATTAAGTTTATATATAAGAGGATCCGTACAATATGCTGAGAGGTTATGGTTGTCAGTTTAATAGGGTCGTGTTAGGTATTTCGTTGTTGTCTATAGTCTAGTTTTGGTCGTGTAGTAATTTAATGTTGAATGGGTTATAGTCCTGAATCGTATTTCGCAATTTAGTGTTAATTAAGCTATCGAACAATTGGTCCTATTCGAGTCGGATTCGAGGCTTAGTAAAATTGGTATTTAGGAAGAGTTAGTATTACATTGTTTGCAAATAGTAGTATCTTAAAGTCAGAGAAATGGAAAATCTGTACTTACTCCAAGAGAATACTCTTGAAGTAATTTCTAAAGCAGTAACGAACTTCAGAAAGTCCCCTAAATCTCGATTAACGAAATCTTTCATACAAGTTAAGTTAGACACGTTAGAAAAATACTGGAACTCCTTTAGTAGCACTCATTTGGAAATATTAAAATCCGCTCAAAGGGAACTAAAAAAGAAAGATGATTATTTCTTACGGGATATTTTTGCTCAAGGTGAAGAGGCATATACAGTTTTTAAATGCGAAATGTTAGATTTATTACAAGATTTAGATCAACCTGTTGTACAGTTGGCAAAAGAAAGAATTCAAGAAGTTAAGCTCCCGAAGATTAATATCCCCATCTTTAGCGGAAATTATAATGATTGGGCAACATTCCAGGACTTGTATATTTCTCTTATTCATGCGAATACTACTTTAAGTAATGTACAAAAGATGCATTACCTCAAGGGCAGCGTGGCGGGGGAAGCCGAACAACTGCTAAGACATATCACGGTAGCAGATAAAAATTACGACCTAGCTTGGAACACGTTGCAACAAAGGTATAATAATAAAAGGGTTATGATTAATACGATTTTTAATAGATTTTTGGGACAAAAAAGGTTGTCAAGTGATACTGCTAAGGGAATCAAAGAACTGTTAGACACGACGAGAGAGTGTCTTAATAGTCTTAAAACTTGGGATATTGATATTCAAGGTTGGGATCCGTTGGTTATGCATCTAATTGTCAATAAGTTGGATATCAGCTGTGTTATTCTCTAAAAACAAAGTACTCGTCGTCGAGCTCGTCGTCGAGCCAACTTTGCTATCGCCCGTCAACCTAACCACGCCGAAATCGGTATTCTCTAACGACATATCGCTCTAGTCGAAGTCAAGGTTGCGAGAGCTCGTCGCTGTTTTTGAAATGTGTTTATCATAGACAATTCGAACTAGTGATTGCATTCCCGTTGACACAAATTTTACCGATAATATATTATTTTAATATTTTTGTGTTTAAAAACGCATTTTGAAGCGTTTATATTATTATATTCACGAATATTACTAAAAATAGAACTCGAAATAGCTCCAAATATATATATTTATCAACATCATTATAACATTACATAGGCTGAATAGACATTTCCTTTGCCTAATTAAAAATTTAAAAAAAAAATGTCAAGTGGTTCGCGTCATATAAATTACAGTTTTGTTTATCTTGAATCTTTAAAGTTTTGAATGGGTTGGCAGTGTTATTTATTTTGGATTTATAACTAAATTCTTTAGTTTTTCGTACTTTATTACACATCGTTAATAAGTATATTAAATGTGCAACGAAGATTATAGTCCTCGTTTGAGTTTATTGTATATTTCTTTATAGCATGTCGCGTAGCGCCATACCTTCTCGTAACCAATTTGAAAAACTACTTTAATTGAAGAAATATCTTGGCTTGCTGTTGAGCATGCCCGAACAAACCATGCCAGAGACCGCACAAGAGAAAATTTATGATAAGAAAACACACTTGATTATTGTTGATTGTTTTTAATACGTATATTGTGTTTTTTATAGCTTTGTTTAAAATAAAGACTTTATTAGTTATGTAGAATTACTGTGATAATAAGTTAATTTAGGTTCCTAATATGTCTTCGGTGCAGTATTATTTTTTAAATTTTGTATTATATTTTTACAATAAATACATATAACAAAATGGTTTTTTTATCTTACTGTTTCATGCAGATATATGAATGTTTACTGGGTTCATAAATGATCACACACTTTATATAACAGCATATAACTTTCTGTTGAAAGTTGATTTCTGGTAAATGACTGATACTTAATTTTTGCCTTCAACAATATAAGTTTAATTTAACATTTTGTGATCTATTCTAAAAATTGAAACTAAAATTTAATATATGTTGGTTAAATGTTTACAGTTTGATATTTTGATGATATATTGGAAGATAAACTGGTATAATTTACTTTTCAATACCTATATTATAGTATAAGTATTTTTGTACATTTGAAAGATTTAAAAAATTAAGTATATGATCTCTTTTTAATCATTGTAGCTTAACATCATATGAACATTGACTATGCTATAATAGTACGGAGTAAAACATTCCAAATGACAACAAGTAAATTTTACAATAATGTTGGTGGACTCTATGATGATGGTTTTAAGTTAACAAATGAATAAACTGTTTAAATAAATAAAGTACAAATCTTTTTATTATCTAACTTAAAATTTACAAATTACAAAATATTAAAACAAACAAAATTAGCACTAAAGTATTTATAGTCACTTTATTTAAAAATAGCTAATATAGCTATAGTTAGTTTATTTACAGATAAAGCATTATTTTTAAGGCAGTATAAAGGTTCCCATTACAAAAAAATATAAATAAAAATTTAAGAAAGTATATAAATGAACAACAGTTCAGTACAACATAAGAGAGAGAAACCACAATTTTTTTTATTGTACTTCAAATAATTCTACTTAATAAACAATGGTGCACAAAAATAGATCATTATATTATACATAACTATGCAGCGCACACCAATTCTTACTCATTCTTGCTTTCCTGCTTGTCAAAAACATTTTGAGTATTATCCCCATGCGCAGACAGAGCTTGGACTAATCTGCTGTCCTGAATTAAATAATTTTAATTCACATGAGGAGCAAGTAGCCTAGAATGGTTGCATAAATTTTGCAGTACACAACATGCTATCACTATTTTTAATGCCATATGTTTTTTGCAGTTTACGGTTTGTCATTTTGATGATATATTGAAAGATAAATAAAGTGGTATAATTTACTTTTCAATACCTATATTATAGTATTAGTATTTTTGTACATTTGAAAGATTTAAAAAATTAAGTATATGATCTCTTTTTAATCATTGTAGCTTAACATCATATGAACATTGACTATGCTATAATAGTACGGAGTAAAACATTCCAAATGACAAGTAAATATTACAATAATGTTGGTGGACTCTATGATGATGGTTTTAAGTTAATAAATGAATAAACTGTCTAAATAAATAAAGTACACATCTTTTATAATCTAACTTAAAATTTACAAATTACTATACAAAATATTAAAACAAACAAAATTAGCACTTAAGTATTTATAGTCACTTTATTTAAAAATAGCTAATATAGCTATGGTAAGTTTATTTACAGATAAAGCATTATTTTTAAGGCAGTGTAAAGGTTCCCATTACCAAAAATATAAATAAAAATGTAAGAAAGTATATAAATTAACAACATATAGTTCAGTACAACATAAGAGAGACCACAATTTTTTTATTGTACTTCAAATAATTCTGCTTAACCAATTATGTAAACCATTGTATGGTTTACAAAAATAAATCATTATATTATATATTATAACTATGCAGCGCCCACCAATTCTTACTAATTCTTGCTTGCCTTCTTGTCAAAATCATTTTGAGTATTATCCCCATGGGCAGACAGAGCTTGGACTAATGTGGTGTCCTCAATTAAATAATTTTGATTCACATGAGGGGCAGGTAGCCTAGCATGGTTGCATAAATTTTGCAGTTCACAACATGCTATCACTATTTTTAATGTCATATGTAGATCATAGTGGACCACTCTGTGGATTAACAGTCACCTAAATCTTCCTTTTAGCAAGCCAATTGTTCTCTCTATACAATTGTGTGCAGAACAATGCAAATCATCATATAATTCCTCCAGTTGTTCATTTGGATCATTGAATGGTGTCATCATGAATGACCTTTGACCATATTCCGAGTCACCTAAAAATATATTTAGATTAAAACTGGCACCTAATCAACATAAGGTATTTGTGATATATTTAGAAAATAGGTGTAAGAACATTTCTGGCATGATAATTTTTCAGCAATAGTATGTCTCTTAATGATGCTGAGGTCTTATCATGGAAAGAAGAGTTCTATCAGCACATCAAATTCCACCTGATATCTTGAATTTTTTATAAAATCTAAAATACATGAATACAAAATGAACATCTATTTATACTCCTTTTATGTTAAATAAAATTATACCTTTCATTAAGAACCTGCCTTTCATCAGAATTTTGAGGAAACCTTATATATTTTCTTACGATTTCTGGTCTATTTAGAGCTTCATGAAAAGAGTGAATTGCTCTAGACACAGATATTTGGGAAATATATGTGTCCAAATTTTTTCCTATAATTTTTAGGTTACTTCTAATATCCAAAAATGTTAGTGCATATAATCTGATAAAATATAACATGCAACATGATTATTGCATTGTTTTTACATTTGTATTGGTATTTTTTATTGGCCATTAAATAAGCAAACCTTTATTCTATTCGATAAACCACTAGAACGACTTTGCTTTGAAAGATAAGGTTTTAATTCATTTTGTAATTGTTTAATGAGATCTTCCGACAGTCACATATAGACATAGATAGAATATTTATTCTTTAAGTATGTTATATGTACTCAGAATCTCTTCAAATTGCATGTATAAGTCTTATTTGGTGCGCCTGTCGGTGTTTTGCTAAATCGTCTTGTTTCTTAGCTCCTTCCAATACGAGTATGGTACACACTAACTTTGCAGTCATTTTTATAATTTGTAATACACAATAACACTAAAACACAACTGAATTAAACTTAAAAAACTAATTTTTCGCCCTACTAATATTGACTCTCGCCCTAGAAAATGTAGCTTTTGCATGTGACATTAAGTGGCGAGGTTGTGAGCGAGGTCTTGGCCACCTCGTCGCTGTTTTTTTGTTAGCGAATACCAAATTGTATGAAGAAATGTCAAATGGTGTCGAGCGTCGCGGCTTTGATTAGTTCAAATAGGCGCCGTACTCGCCCTAGAGCGCTAGTGTAGTTTAGTATGAGTTAGTGAATACCAAATCATTAATTCGTCGCTGTTCCAGCCGTGAAAGCAAGTTTATGTCCTTAGCGAATAACACTCCAGGACCCACCAATTTTGGGAAGAAGAGTTGAATGGTTTACCTAGTGATGTTTTACCAGAACTAGAAAGGTTATTTATATTTTTGGAGAAAAGATTCCGTGTTTTAGAAATGATGCAGATGAGCCACTCCAGTAATAATTCGCGTAATGTAACTACAAAATCTTTTTATTCAACATCAGAGTCCGTTAATCCAGATTGTATATATTGTAAGGGACATCATAACTTGCAAGATTGTAAAGATTTTTGTATGTTAAGTATTGATCAAAAATTAGATGTTGTTCAATGTCATTGGTTATGTTTTAATTGCCTCTGGCCAGGTCATGGGGTGAGAGATTGTCATCATACAAGCTCGTGTTGTAAATGCAACCGACGACATCATACTCTCCTTCATAAGCCTAGAAAAGAAAATGAGTCTGTACGTGAGGAAAAACCCACAGCGAGTGCAAGTAAATCAGTCGAAGCAAGTATCCTCTCACACGTATCTACACACCACCAAGCAACACTATTAGCCACAGCATTGGTTAAAATTCAAACTGAAAGAGGAATACAGATATTACGGGCTTTGGTGGATCCTTGTTCTGAAGAGTCTTTCATTAGTGAAGCGGCTACACGAAAGTTGCAATTGAAATGCCTTAACGTTGAGGGTCAGGTATCTGGTGTAGGAAAAATGTGCACCCCAATTAAGCATGCGGCGGAGATTGAGCTCACTTCAATTGTTGATAGCACTTTCAAGCTTCATACCACTGCGTATGTGATAAAGAAAATCTCAAATACGATTCCGGCTTCAAAAATTGATGCGCATATAAATTGGACGCACATTCAAAATTTAAAGTTAGCAGATCCTACCTATCATACTCCGGGTCAAATTGATATTCTGTTAGGGGTAAATATATACACAGAGATTATGATGTCTGGAATCATTACAGGGGTTAAAGGAACACCAATGGCGCAGCAGACCAGATTGGGTTGGGTGCTATCGGGTGGCGCAATGGATAGTTTTCTTGAAAAGCAACGTAACAGTGTGAGCATGTATCTTTCTGTCAACTTCGATGATATGATGGAGTCGGAGACGTTAGAGGATAAAAGGGAACTCACATCTCCGGATACACGAGCTGAGACAATCTATGAGAACCCAGTTCAACGTCCTGAAAGCGGAAGATACATTGTTGCATTGCCTTTGGCCCAAGGTACGCAGTCGATACCGACGGACTCAAACATTAGTGAAATGAATACAACCAGGTTATGGAAGAATACCTCTCCTTTCAACGCATGGAAGCTATCGAGAATGAAAGTGACAAAAAATGGCAACCAGAATATTTATCGCGCCTAAAGAAAGAAGCGAATGGAAAAAGTTTCATGCTGGTGAACTAGTTCTCTTAGGATAACTACGGCTTCCACCAGTAACTTGGAGATTAGTATTGTGTAGGCTGCCACCAGAAGACTAGGACATGTTGTCCTAGGCGGCGGAGTGTTGTTCGAGTTGTTGGTTAGCGGCGACAGATGGCAGCACTTATACTTTATTTCGCGCTAATGTTTGTCAATTAAGTTTATATATAAGAGGATCCGTACAATATGCTGAGAGGTTATGGTTGTCAGTTTAATAGGGTCGTGTTAGGTATTTCGTTGTTGTCTATAGTCTAGTTTAGGTCGTGTAGTAATTTAATGTTGAATGGGTTATAGTCCTGAATCGTATTTCGCAATTTAGTGTTAATTAAGCTTTCGAACAGTACTACATATTTTCATTTTTCCCCTATGTATTTTATTTTTAAAATTAATTACAGAATGTCCTTATATACTACATTCACAGCTTTCTTGTCATTAAACAAACTCTTGAAACAACGACATATAGCTGTTAAATGCGAAGTGCTATAGGTCGAAGCGCGGCCTCCTCAATGTTCATTTAAATTACATACTGTACACGGCCATAATATCTATATTAAATTAATAATTTATTAAGTTACTTAATTGGATAAGGATTAATGCTGTATTGTATAAAAATTGCTTTGAACATAGGTAAGGCATTATTTTTCGTAAAAAGTAAATGACAAAAATGCTATTGTGGGTTATCCATAAGCGGTAAACATATACTATCGCGGAGTTTTCTATAGACCTTTTCAAGGTGTACAAATACTTGGTACATTATTTTGATAAATCTCATAGGGTTCAACCTGCGTCTGCAATGTAAGCGGAAAAAAATGTAATTATTTAAGATATCACATTAGAAACCTCAAAAATTACAGTATTTCTCTACTCGGTATTGAATGTTATTATACATATATACATTCCTCTTGAATCACTCTATCTATTAAAAAAAACCGCATCAAAATCTGTTGCGTAGTTTTAAAGATTAAAGCATACATAAGGATATATGGACAAACAAAGAATGTGACTTTGTTTTATACTATGTAGTGATTCAGTAAATCTGAGAATCGGCTACGATCTATTTTTACCCGTAAGTGATAAGAGTAGAGATAAAGAGAGAGAGATAAAATATAAATGATAGAGGTGGACAAGTCCTATCATTTATTTTTTATTTTGTAGACATTTTTTTTTAATATTCTTTACAAATTCTCTAGAAATAATTTATATGGCAACACAACGTTTGCTAGCTCAGGTTCAGCTAGCTGTTTATAATATTCCATTGTTAAAAAATTCCGACAAATTACAAAAACTTTTTTGCGCCAGCCATTATTTTTTTCTTGTGAAATTATTAATTTTTAAGTTAAAGGTCTTCTTTAAGGACACAGAATTTGTCTTGTAAATGCAAATAATGCCCTCACGATAAACATGTTAATTTTCACTAACCTATATAATTTTTATCAGGCCCTTGAGAAAACATAATACCTGCATAAGATCGTTGACGCTCATAATTAATTGAATTATGTACTTATAATTGAATTTTAGATAGAATACTAACTAGAATGATAAAGTATTTTAATATTGGAAATTTTTGTAAGTAGTCTGTGGTATTTATCATGTGAAAAGAAAAAAAAAAAATTTATGAAAGACAAAATTATTGGATATATAATATGAAGAATTTAGAATGTAAGAAGAAAAGAAATCATTTTATTATAAAAGACAATTCACTAAGCGGTATGAATCATGACCTTAGCCTGCTCGTTTAAGCACGGGCGAAAGGAAAAAGGTCTGTGGTATCCTGGTATTCTTCTTGTATTCTATGGTCTGTGGGCTAGGGATGGACTTGGAGTGAAAAAATCGCTTAGTAAATAATAGATTTTTATCTCTACAAAACAAATCTTTTAGTTAAAAAATCGATTAAATCGTATCGGAAAATTCGATTATTAAGAATCGATTTCTTTTTAACTATTTCAAAAGTTGCGTTTTTTTACATTAATAATTACCTAATAAGAATAAAAACTAATTAAACTGGACTACCAATAAATAATAACAGATTCGCTGTTTGTGGAGTTTGATTAAAGTTTTGTAGTTTGACGACATTGGTTTCATCCAACTACTATAGGTATAGTATATCTCCTACAATCTATCTATCTACTCTTAAAATTCAAGAAAAAAGAGTAACAAACATACAGATTAGAGATTATTAGACAGATACATAATTAAAATGATCGATTTTGAAAAATATATTTTCTATTTGATTCGATTAATTTTGATTAGATTAGAAATTTACATGAAAAAATAATCGTTTATTAAAATCGATTATTTTTTCACATCTCTAGAAACAGTAAATAAAAATTTTATTATCAAATATCAACTGTCAACATAAATATGTCATAAAATCTTAAACAAATCGCGCAAACTGGTACAAATTAATTATTTAAATAATCTCTTCGGTTCTTCAACAAACTTTACAAGTATTGTTTTATACCATGGAAGAATCTTCAAAAGTTTTATTAAAGAGCGTCTGTTGTACCTGTTTATGTAATGATCGAAAATTAAATCAATTGTGTAGAGTGGATAATGGTGTGAACAATTTGTTTTTCCTACTTTCATACAAGTCTGATGCTTACGAGGTAATTTAAATTATTAAATCACATCTTTCAATTCAATTAAATGTTAAAAAAATTATTCTAAAATCTATGTTATTGTTTTTTGTTCATTTGTGTATGTTCTTAATTTTTGCCTTATGGTACGCCAAGATCAAAACTATACAGCTATTTCAATATATTTACCATGATGAACTACCATGACTTGAGATTTGACTGCGAAAAATTGTGATTGTATTCAACATATATTTCAAAAAAGTTTTAGAGATTGAAAACAGGGATAAAAGGACATTTAAAAAAAAAAAAAACTTATCTAGATCGATTTTTCTCCACCGTAACCCCCTACATGCTGAATTTCAGGAAAATCGTTGGAGCCGTTTCCGAGATTCTGACAAAATATATATATCTTTAATATTTAAATGAGTTAATCTTGTATGTATATACAAATATATTTTCTGAATCTCGGAAACTGCTCCAACGATTTTCCTGAAAGTCAGCATGTAGGGGGATTTGGGGGAGAAAAATCGATCTAGCTAGGTTTTATAAAAAAAAAAATAATTTTATCCATGTTATGGGCATAAAAAAATATACTAAAATGTAGAATATAAAGCAAAGGGTAAACGTAATGCTGCGACAGCTTATGGGTAACGGGCGGACCGAAAATGTTCTAAACCCTGGTTCAAATCCCATGTCATCAGTGCCTTCTTTCTTTTTTTTTCTTTTTTTATATCTTATAAGTCCAATATAATAATGGATTTAGAATGCTGTTGGGACTTCCGCGTTTCTGCAGTGCCTCCGGTATGTTTGCAATGGCTCGTACCAACGACTTTTATTGCATCATCCGGAGAAGAATTGCTAGTTTGTTGGAGAGAACGCGGAATAGTGCCAACAGTATTCTAAAAGTATTGTCGGACAAAATGGACACCAAATTGTTTGCTCATTTTGTTCGAATAATTATTAGTAAGGAATACGCCATTTGACAGTTCAGGAACAAAATCATTTATTATCATACCACAGATAATCAAGTATAAACATAACATATCTTTCCCTCATACAATCAGGTTACTTATACAATAATATGATTACAACAATTTGATAATTCAAAATTAACCTAATTATTGCTAGGGATACCAATTATATCTGGCCATAAATGAGATGGTGGAATTTCTATTGGGGGATCAGAAGTTTCAGAATTACTATCTGTTTGAGTCACAAGAGGCTCAAGAGTTTCTTGTCTACTATTTACTTCGGCTTCATTCATTCTTCTTGCTACTATCTGGTCTGTATGACGACGATGCAGTTCCCCATCTTCTGTCCTCACCAAATATGTCATGGGGCCTTCAACAATTTCAACAACCGCTCTTTGCCACTTCTCACCAGGCCCATACATCCGAACTAAAACAGGCTGATCAATTTGGAACATCCTAGTAGGCGTACCTTGCATTACTGACTCTAACTGTCTTTCTGCACCAGCTGGTACAGAGTCAGGATGTAACCCGGACACTGCAGTTCGAAATTTCCGACCGTTTAATAATTCAGCTGCAGTTTTATTGTCTCCAGAATTAGGTACAGTACGAAGATTATACAAAACTTTTGCCAATTTTTCACTCCAAGGCATACTACCAGACATCTTTCTTAGTTTATTCTTAAAAGTCTGTATAGCTCTCTCAACATGACCATTTGTTGCTGGATGATATGGAGGTGAATATATATGTTTAATTCCATTTTTTTTCAGAAAGTAGTTAAATTCACTAGAACTGAAAGACCTGCCATTATCGGATACTAATATATCTGGAAGACCTTGAGAGGCAAAAATTTTCCTGAGTGTTGTTATTACTACTCCACTGCTCATACATGGTACAATCTCCGCCTCAAGCCATTTACTGTAACTATCTATTAAGACTAGAAATGTTTTTCCTTCAAAGGGACCAGCAAAGTCCACATGTACACGACTCCAAGGTTTATCAGTCATTAACCAAGTATGAGGATCTTTCGGAGGATTATTCCTAACCATCTGGCATCGTTCACATTCTGCAACAATCCTCTCAATTTCTTTGTCCATGCCGACCCACCAAACATAACCTCTTGCATAAGCCTTTGTTTGTACTATCCCTGCATGTGGTTCATGTAGCAGCTGTAACACTTCTTTCTGCAGAGATGCTGGTATTATCACTCTGTTGCACCACAATAAACAATCTTTATTATGTGAAAGAGCATTCCGGCGAGTCCAAAATGGTTGTAGAGATGTATCAGTGTTCATGCGAGGCCAGCCATGAAGAGTATGAAACAACACTCTCCTCAATATTGGATCTTTTTTAGTTTCACTTGCAATTTTAATAGCATCAATGGTCCAACCAGCCGGTTTGTCTTCCAGTAAAAGTACCTCCCTAAGTGGAATTTCATACACGTTAGACGTAGCAGGTAAAGTCCATCTACTTAAAGCATCCGCATTACCAATTAACTTCCCTGCTCTATATTTAATCATATATTGGTATGAACTTAGTTTTAAAGACCAACGTAACATTCTTGGGGATATCTGATCTGGTATAGGTTTAGCAGGATTGAATAAGCCCACCAATGGTTTATGGGATATTATAGGCGATGAATTAGGTAGAAATAAAAAAAATAATCGTGAATTTAAGCTTATTATTAATGATCAAATCATTACTTGTGATGCAGAGGTCGCTAAAACATTTGAAAATTTCTTCCAAAATATACCAATTGCGACCACTCAATGTATTAATTCTTCGCCAACAGAAGCTCTTAATTTACTAAGAACTATTTCCACTGAGTGCAGTGCTAACTTTTATTTTCAATATATTACCCCATGTGACATTCTTAAGGTCTTCAAAACAATAGAATTGAAGAAAACACAAGATCTATGGGGCATGTCCATGAAAACAATGAATAACATTATTGAAATTATTGCGCCTTATCTAGCCTTGATTTTTAATAGAGCTGTAGATTCCGGAATATTTCCTGATCTCATGAAATATAGTAAATTAGTCCCTTTGTTTAAATCAGGTGATAAAAATGATCCCAATAATTACAGACCCATTTCAGTATTACCAACTCTTAGTAAGATTTTTGAAAAAATTATGTACAATCAACTGCTCAGACATTTCGATTTGAATAAATTACTACATACTGAGCAGTACGGTTTTACTAAGGGTCGATCAACAACAGATGCGGGCGCAAGGCTGTTGAAACACATTTTCGATGCCTGGGAGAATTCGCAGAACGCTATTGGTATTTTCTGCGATTTGTCTAAAGCGTTCGATTGTGTCCAACATACAACTCTCGTGTATAAGCTGCGTCATTATGGGATCAAAGATAATGCGCTTAGTCTTATTACATCTTTTCTTTCCAATAGATTACAAAGAGTATGTATAAATAACGTCAAGTCATCCGGATCAGTAACAGTTATGGGCGTGCCTCAAGGTTCAATCTTAGATCCTTTCTTGTTTTTAGTATATATTAATGATTTGCCATATTTTGTGCCCAGTATTTGCGACATTGTACTATTCGCAGATGATACATCATTAATTTTTAAGGTTGACAGATATAAGGAAAATCTTGACGATGTGAATAATGCTTTGTCTCAAATATCTCACTGGTTTACCATAAATAACCTACTTTTAAACACAAAAAAGACAAAATGCGTAGAGTTTTCACTGCTTAATGGAACCAGACCAACAGAAAATGTTATATTAAATAATTAAATATTAGTGAAAGAAAATACAACTGTGTTTTTAGGAATGACCTTAGATACAAAGATCCAATGGGGACCCCATATAACAAACCTTTGTGGAAAATTAAGTTCCGCTGCCTACGCTGTTAGGAAAATTAGACAATTAACTGATGTTGACACAGCAAAACTTGTTTATTTTTCCTATTTTCATAGCATTATGTCATATGGAATCATGCTATGGGGTACAGCGGCTGATATTCACAGGGTCTTTGTTTTGCAAAAAAGAGCTATACGTGGTATTTATAATATGAAACCTCGTGATTCTCTTAGGGAAAAGTTCAAAGAAATTGGCGTTATGACTGTAGCTTCACAATACATCTACAGTAATATACTATTTGTACGTAAAAATATTCACTTGTATAGTAAAAATAGTGATAGGTATGACAGACATACAAGAAACAGACATAAACTAATGACGCCTAGATTACGCCTCCAAAAGGTCCGAAAATCATTTGTCGGTCTCGGTACACGTTTTTATAACAAAATTCCTCAACATTATCTGGACTTGCCTTTACACAAGTTTAGAAATTATCTCAAAACGATGTTGCTACATAAAGCTTACTATACTATTGAGGATTATTTGAGTGATAGCTTATCTTAACTGCAGTCAGCTACGCATCCAGCTGCAACGATTATCTTGTAACCATCAAATTGTAATAATTTTTAAAAGATTAGCCGCCGAGTTTCTTGCTGATTCTTCTCGGTAGGAGCAAACTTCCGAATCAGTGGTAGCTTAAAACATTTGACGATTCAAAAGTACTGTAAACAGTCCACTTGAATAAAGAATATTTTGAATTTGAATTTGAATTTGAATTTGATCAGTAATGATACAGAATTTGCGACCTGCTAAAAATTCATGGAATTTATTTAGTCCAAACATAATCGCTAAGGCTTCTTTGTCAATTTGTCCATATCTTCTTTCATGTTTCTGCATTGTCCTTGAAGCCATCATTATAGGTCTCTCTGTCCCGTCTTCCATTACATGTGCAATAATTGCTCCTAATCCATATTCAGATGAGTCACATATGAGTAGCAGCTCTTTACTCAAGTCATATCCCACAAGCGTTAAATCAGAAGAAAGCAAATCTTTAGCTTTTTCAAAAGCTGTCTGTTCTGGATCGCCCCACTTCCATGTACATTTTGAATCTAGTAAGCGGTACAGGGGTTCTAGTAATGTTGCTTTATCAGGTAAAAACTTTTCATAAAAATTGTATAATCCTAAAAATGCTCTTAGAGACTCCTTATTCCTTGGTTCAGATTTCTCTTTAATTTCTTTAACTTTCGCTGGTGAAGGGTGTAACCCTTCCTGATCCACCACATGTCCCAAAAATGTAATACTATCAGTCCCAAAAACGCTTTTTATCTTATTCAACCGGAACCCCATTTGTTGTAATTTTCTTAAAACACCGTGTAAGCGATGATCATGCTCAGCTTCATTACGTCCCATGATAGCTATATCATCCAACAAACAGGCCACTCCCTCCATATCTGATAAAGCTGATGACATTAAGCGCTGGAAAATTGCTGGAGCTGCACTAATACCAAATGCCAACCGATTCACTCTCATTAATCCTAGAGGTGTATTAAGAGTCATCAGCATTGCAGTTTCATTATCCACTTTCACTTGTGTATAAGCATGTTTAAGATCTAATTTGCTAAAAACACGACCACCACTTAGTTTAACAAAGGCCTCCATAGACGTAGGGAGTGGATAAGAATCTGTATCAATAGCAACATTTACAGTAGAGCGATAATCTCCACATATACGAAGAGATCCATCATCCTTATTGACTATTCTCAAGGGTGTAGCCCAATTGGAATATCTCACAGGAGTTAAAACACCTTGATCAATCATTCTTTGTAATTCCTCCTTAACTTTCTTTTTTAAAGGGAACGGGACAACTCGCGCCTTTAGAAATTTGGGTACTGCTTCAGGACGAACATGCAAAGATACCAGAGGACCCTTATATTCCCCCAATCCTTCTTCAAATAAATCAGGAAACTTCTTTACAATATCTAAAACTTTTTCTTCTGACCAACACAGCCCACTTATATCAATATCCAAGAGTTTAAACCAGTTCCGTCCTAAAAGACTTGGGCCATTCCCTGAAACTACCATTAACTCACATTGAGCTTCTTTAACCCCTAACTTTACACACACATTAACCTGGCCCAGCACCTGTAAGGGTTCACATGTCCATGTTACTAATTTAATGTTAGTAGGAATAAGCACTGGTGGACTCGGCCACAACTTCTTGAATGTAGCTTCTGATATAATTGATCTTGATGCTCCAGAATCTATTTCCATATTTAATTTGGCACCTTCAATAATTACCACAGCTTTAATGGGTGTGCAATAGTTATCTGAACATGTATAAATACCCATCATATTTTCACTAGTGGAAGCCGGAGATGATTCCCCTCTAAGCATTCCTTCCTCGGAGTGAGCTTGTATTCTCTGTGACCTCTTGTCACATGCAGCTGCAATATGTCCATACCTCTTACAGTAATAGCATTTAGCTTTAACAAAAGGACATCGCTCCCCAGTCTTATGCAACTTAGCACAGTGTCGACATTCATTTGTCTGTATTTTACCTATATCCATAGGTTCAGTCGACCAACATGGATTTTGCTTCATCTCAGGAATATTAGGGTACATGTCTGGGAAAGTCACCTGATAGTCGAGGCACATCTGTACTGCCACTTCATAGCTTAACTTCTTAGTTTTCAGTAAATCCCGCCTCAGACGTTGATCCCGTAACCCTAATACCAACCTGTCACGCAATTGGCGTTCTAAATCAAGGAAATTACACTTTACTCCTATTGAACTAATGGCCGCTATATACTCTTGCACGCTTTCCGTTTGTAGTTGATTTCTCTTATGAAATTTTCCAGTTTCCAAAATTTCATTAACTTCTGGTTGGTAGAATTTGTCAAGGACACGAATAATATCATCTAGTGGAACATTCGTCGGTCTATTTGGTACCAATAATGATGCAATTAGTGAAAAAGTTTCCTTTCCGCACTGCGACAAAAATAAAGCGCGTGCTTTTTGTAGGTTATTCTCACCATATCCAACAGCATCAAGGGAACACAATAATCGTTCTTTATAATCAATCCACTTGTCGGATTTAGGATCAAATTTCCCGGGGAACATAATATTCGACAAATTACTCATTTTGTATGCAATTATTAATTATATTTTCCGCAGTCGCCAATAAGGAATACGCCATTTGACAGTTCAGGAACAAAATCATTTATTATCATACCACAGATAATCAAGTATAAACATAACAATTAGGTTAGAGTAGTATTAGGTAATTATAAGTTAAATTTAAATTGTACTTACTAACACTTAGGCTTAAGGTACTTTACTAACAACTGGACTGACTGTGCAGTCTTAAATAAAGATTATTATTATTACTAGTGGCCCGCTCCGGCTTCGCACGGGTATAAAACATATAGTCTATGTCACTCAGTTAAAAAAAATGATTAAAATCTATCCAGTAGTTTTGTTTTATTCATTACTGCCCGTGGCCCGCACGCGTTAAATTTGGAGAAAAACAATTCCCCTTACTGTATACCATGAGGATTTATTAGATAAAATAAATGCGGTCGAACGAGATAAATGGTATCCTATGTCCGTCTCCTGGTTCTAAGCAACCTCTAAACCAATTTTCAGCCGAATTGGTTCATCCGTTCTTGAGTTATAAATAGTGTAACTAAGACCAACTTTCTTTTATATATATAGATTATTATAAAAAGTTAGTTCATCCAGGTACTATATACATACAAGATTAACTTAAGATACAACAAATTGATAAAGACTAACTAAGGTTAGCAATTTCAAACAAAAGTGATTCTGTTTCAGGCAATGTTTGGCAAAGATGCAACACAGTTGTTTATATGCTGGGAGTGTTCAGCATTGATGCAGAAGCTGATAAGCTTCAGGGATCAAGCATGTAAAGCTCAGTCCCGCCTCTCAGATTTAGTTGATGGGAAACTTGTAAGTTTACATGTGAATTTTTTACGTAACATTTACAATATTAGCGAAGCCATCACAACTTAATAATAAGCTGTGATGGCCTAGTGGTGCGACCGTGTGAATCTCTAGAGACGATCATGGGTTCTAACCCGGGCAGACACCAATGAGTTTTTCTATTAAAACTTATGTGTCTAATTGATAATTGCAATTTATCACACGCTTTTCGGTGAAGGAAAACATCGTGAGGAAATGTATATCTCTAGAGAATCCTAGGGATATGTGTAACCTACCAATCCGCATTGGAGCAGCGTGGTAGGTCTTAGCTCCAACCCTTCTCTCCAAAAACGGAGAGAGGAGGGCTATGCACAGCAGTGAGATAGTAACAGGCCGTTACTTACAATATTAGTATACACATCATAATATTATTATCACATTTATAATATTAGTAAGGATATTCGGAATCTTCGAAATGGCTCCAACGATTTTCCTAAAATTCAGCATGTAGGGGGTGTTTGGGGAGAAAAATCGTTCTAGCTGGGATTTATGTAAAAAAAAAAAGTTTTATCCATGTTTTTGAGCATTAAAAAATCTTAAATTTATATTGAATTGAATTTTTGCCATTAACGAATCACGAAAAATGTAAATACCTAAGATTGATCCCAACTAGTTTTACAACAACTAAAATATTTTTTTTTCCTTTTTTTTATTTTGTAAAAAATTACCAAGCTAGGCTCGGTCAACCAGGTGCTTTACAATATATATCTAATTTGAAAGAAAGAAAGAAAGAAAAAAAAGAAAGAAAGTTTTTTCTTTCTTTCTTTCTATCTAATTTCGGGGACTCCTGTCGGTGCAGGGCGGGTGGTCGGCTCCTATTCCGGACTATTCCACCCATTTCCCCATGTTGGGACAAGGGTTTCACTACTGTCCCGACAGTGTCACCTGCTCTAATCTACCCGTAGCTTCTACGAACCTGATTGTTCGATACTTGGACTGACCTCAGCGCTGTTGGACTCAACTACTACTAAAAGATGTAGCCTGGACACTACAATACCAAATTTACCTATTTCCAAACTTTTAACGTTTAAAATTAAAACCTAATTAATTGACAGTAATCCCTACGACAATACTCAATATACAACAGACCGACAACCTATAACTACGCAGGACTATGTCGAACTATTCACAAAACCTTATAATGTGGATATTGACAACCGACTATATACTCTCTTAAAAGAACTTTAATAGCGTTATTCAAACGACTACTAGCGCCATCTAGTTTAACTAACAATCAACTTGAACACTGATAATATCCCTGAAGGAGATATTTGATCCTCAACTTCAATTACAGGTACTTTACAATTATATATTACAATTTAAATTTATTATATTCCATTTTCAGATAATTTCCAAAATAAAATGCTTGTCAAAATTAACCATATCCAATCAAAGAACATATAATTATGAATTTGTTATGAACGAAACGAGTCCTGATTTTATAGACTGTGGACAAGATATAGATGATATTAAAATAGAAGATGACTTTGATGACATCCCACTGGCGGAGTTGAATGATTTTGAAAATATATACCATCGTAAGTTATATTCACTAATCTGTACTAATATATAAAGCAGAAGGGTTTGTTTGTTTGAACGCGCTAGTCTCAGGAACTACTGGACCGATTTGAAAAATTATTTACTGTAAAATAGTCCATTTATCGAGGAAGGCCATAATAACAACACGCTAAGATGAATAGGAGAGGAGCAGCAATAAAAAATAGTACGGAAACTGCAAAATTTATAGCTTTCCTTGCATGCGCTGAGTAAACATTGCAAGTTATTCAAAAATTTCTAAAAAAAAGTCCGCGACAGCATTTGTCTAGTTTTAGTTTAGTTAGTTAGTTTAGTTAGTTAGTTTATTTAGTTAGTTTAGTTAGTTAGTTAGTTTACTTAGTTAGTTTAGTTAGTTAGTTTAGTTAGTTAGTTTAGTTAGTTAGTTTAGTTAGTTAGTTTAGTTAGTTAGTTTAGTTAGTTAGTTTAGTTAGTTAGTTTAGTTAGTTAGTTTAGTTAGTTAGTTTAGTTAGTTAGTTTAGTTAGTTAGTTTAGTTAGTTAGTTTAGTTAGTTAGTTTAGTTAGTTAGTTTAGTTAGTTAGTTTAGTTAGTTAGTTTAGTTAGTTAGTTTAGTTAGTTAGTTAGTTTAGTTAGTTAGTTTAGTTAGTTAGTTTAGTTAGTTAGTTAGTTTAGTTAGTTAGTTAGTTAGTTAGTTTAGTTAGTTAGTTTAGTTTAGTTTAAGGTTAACCCACTTTAACATTTTTGTGGTTATCAAAATTCTTTTCCACGCGGTTGGAGCCGTTTACGATTGCTAGTATATATATACATACAAGATTAACTCATTTAAATATAAAATATATAATTGCAGAGCGAGAAACAAAATTACAAAAATTTACTGAGAAAACCGATGATAAAAATCAAACAGTTTCAAGTGAAACAATTAAAGGTGGTTCAAATGATTATTACACCATACAAATGTCAAAAGAGGAAATGCTCAAGAGCATATATATAAGGAAATCAAATGATAGTTATGTTAATGCTTTTTGTAAATGTGAAAGTTGTGTTGAGGGTTTCAAAAATTTCAATGAATTAGAGAAACACAATTTGAAACTTCATATGTCGGTGAGATTTTTTTTTATTTTGATATTTACTTAGAGAAAAAAATATATAAATAAAACCCAAAAATGGAATAAATAAAAGAAAAATACCTTAGAATACTGAATATGTACACAAAGTATATAAATATTCTATTCACTGACTGAAGTTTACTTACCTTAGTCGCCTTTTACGACATCTCGGTAAGAAATGAGGATGGTCTATTCTACTCAGTCGGATACCACACACTGCGGGTCAACTTTTAGACACCTAGGTAAGAAATGAGGGTGGTCAATAGACCACCTATTCAGCCGGATACCACACTGCGAGTCAACTTACCTTAGTCATTTTTTACGACATCTCGGTAAGAAATGAGGATGGTCTATTCTACTCAGCCGGATACCACACGGCGGGTCAACTTACCTTAGTCGCTTTTTACGACACCTCGGTAAGAAATGAGGGCGGTCTATTCTGCTCAACCAGATACCACACGGTGGGTTAATTTACCTTAGTCGCCTTTTATGACACCTCGGTAAGAAATGGGGTTGGTCTATTCTACTCAGCCGGATACCACACGGCTGGTCGACTTACCTTAGTCGACCTTTAGACACCTAGGTAAGAACTGAGGGTGGTCTATTCTATTCAGCCGGATACCACACGGCGGGTCAACTTACCTTAGTCGCTTTTTACGACACCTCGGTAAGAAATGAGGGTGGTCTATTCTACTCAGCCGGATACCACACGGCGGGACAGCTTACCTTAGTCTACTTTTAGACACCTAGGTAAGAAATGAGGGTGGTCTATTCTACTCAGCCAGATACTACACGGTGGTACAGCTTACCTTATTCGCCTTTTACGACACCTCGGTAAAAAAGAGGGTGGTCTAATCTATGCAACCGGATACCACACGGCGGGGACTTTGTTTTGCAATCATAGATATTTACATCGTTTATAATATTTGTAGAGGCCGAAACACGTTCAATGCGAAATATGTAATGTGTTTGTAAAGTGTAAGAACATGTCGGAACATGATGCCGAGCATTATTTGAAATATCGTTGCGGTTATTGTGTGCAAATATTTTACACAACAAACGATATGGCGAATCACTTGATAATTGCTCATTCTAAACACGGAGTTTCTGTTTGTGGATTGGATAGTAAGGTGATATATTACATCCTACTAATATAATTATTAGGCGTTACATTGCGGAGATCCATAATACAAAAGTAATAAATAAATATAAATATACTAGCGGCCTGCCCCTGCTTCGCACGGGTATAAAATATATATCCCATGTCAGTCAGTGTAAAAAAATGATTAAAACCGATCCAGTAGTTTTGATTTATTCATTACTGCCCGTGGCCCGCAAGCGTTAAATTTGGAGAAAAACAATTTCCTTTCCCTATACCAAGAAGATTTCCTGCTATCTTTGGAATATCTAAATTCATATAGTACATTTTTACTTATTTACTTTTACATTTTCCCTATGTATTTTATTTTTACAATTAATTACAGAATGTCTTTATATACAACATTCACAGCTTCCTTGTCGTTAAACAAACTTTGAAAGAGCGACATATAGCTGCTAGATTCGAAGTTCTCACGGCATTTTAAATCTGTAATATCTCCGAAAATGTTTACTTAAATTACATGCTGTAAACGGCCATATTGATCTATATTAAATCAACTATTTATTTAAGGTACTTAATTGGATAAGGATTAATGCTGTATTGTAAAAAAATTGCTTCAAAAATAAGGCATTATTTTTCGTAAAAAGTTAATGACAAAAAATGTTATAGTGGGTTATCCATAAGAGATAGACATATACCATCACGGACTTTTCTGTAGACCTTTTCAAGGTGTACAAATACTTAGTACATTATTTTCATAAATCTCGTAGGGTTTAGCCTGCGTTTGCAATATAAGCGGAAAAAATGTAATTATTTACAGAAGCCTCAAAAATTACAGTATTTCTTTACTCCGTATTGAATGTTATTATACGTACAAACCTTCCTCTGGCATCACTCTATCTATTAAAAAAACCGCATCAAAATCTGTTGCGTAGTTTTAAAGTTTTATGCATACATAGGGATATTGCGACTTCATCACTACATATTATAAAACTAGCGGCCTGCCCCTGCTTCGCACGGGTATAAAATATATATCCCATGTCAGTCAGTCTAAAAAAAATGATTAAAATCGATCCAGTTGTTTTGATTTATTTATTACTGCCCGTGGCCGTAGCGTTAAATTTGGTGAAAAACAATTTCCTTTCCCTATACCAAGAAGATTTCCTGCTATCTTTGGAATATCTAAATTCATATAGTACATTATTACTTATTTACTTTTATATTTTACCTTTGTATTTTATTTTTACAATTAATTACAGAATGTCTTTAAACAAACTCTTGAAAGAGCGACATCGCTGCTAAAGTCGAAGTGTTATAGGGCAAAGCGCGGCCTCCTCACGGCATTTTAAATCTGTAATATCTCCGAAAATGTTCACTTAAATTACATGCTGTAAACGGCTATATTGATCTATATTAAATCAACAATTTATTTAAGGTACTCAATTGGATAAGGATTAATGCTGTATTGTATAAGAATCGCTTCAAAAATAAGGCATTATTTTTCGTAAAAAGTGAACGACAAAAAATGCTTTAGTGGGTTATCCATAAAAATTAGACATATACCATCGCGGACTTTTCTGTAGACCTTTTCAAGATGTACCAATACTTAGTACATTATTTTGATAAATCTCGTAGGGTTTACAGTTTAATTATTTACAGAAACCTCAAAAATTACAGTATTTCTCTACTCCGTATTGAATGTTATTATACGTACAAACCTTCCTCTGGAATCACTCTATCTATTAAAAAAAACCGCATCAAAATCTGTTGCGTAGTTTTAAGTTTTATGCATACATAGGGAAATATGGACTTTGTTTTATAATATGTAGTGATTGTTATTTTCCTCGCTAGAGAGCTCCGATCATAAATGCGTACGATCGCTGCTAAATTCAAATGGTTAAAGGGCGAACCACGTTTTTTTTTTCGAATTTGACTAATGCTGTTAGCCCTACTGGCTTTGACAGCGTCACCGATAAGACGGGCGAGCGCGGAAGCATCGCCGAGAGGCGAACCGCGACCTCCGACGCGCTATTTATAGGCTCGCGGCGCGGCCCCTGCATTTTAAATCTGTAATATCTTCGAAACTGTTTATTTAAATGACATGCTGTAAAGGGTCATATTGATATAAATTGGATAAGGATTAATGCTGTATTGTATAAAAATTGCTTTGAACATAAGGCATCATTTTTCGTAAAAAGTAAATGACAAAAACTGCTATTGTGGGTTATCCATAAGAGATATACATATACTATCGCGGACTTTTCTGTAGACCTTTTCATGGTGTACAAATACTTAGTACATCATTTTGATAAATCTCGTAGGGTTTAGCCTGCGTTTGCAATGCAAGCGGAAAAAAATGTAATTATTTACGACATCACATTAGAAACCTCAAAAATTACAGTATTTCTCTAATCCATATTGAATGTTATTAGAGATGTAAACCTTCCTCTAAAATCACTCTATCTATTAAAAAAAAAACCGCATCAAAATCTGTTGCATAGTTTTAAAGATTGAAGCATACATAGGGATATACGGACATAGGGACAGACAGAGAATGCGACTTTGTTTAATACTATGTAGTGATATTATTTATTTTTACAATTGATTAGACAAAGTCTTTACATACAACATTCATAGCTTTCTTATCATTAGACAATATAAACTTGAAAGAAGGACAAATAGTTGCGCCTCCGGTTGCTGCTAAATTCGAAGTGCTTATAGGTCTAAGTGCGGCCTCCTCGCGGGATTTTAAATCTGCAATATCTCCGAAAATGTTCACTTAAATTACATGCTGTAAACGGCAATATTGATCTATATTAAATCAACAATTTATTTAAGGTACTCAATTGGATAAGGATTAATGCTGTATTGTATAAAAATTGCTTTGAACATAAGGCATCATTTTTCGTAAAAAGTAAATAAAAAAAACTGCTATTGTGGGTTATCCATAAGAGATAGATATATACCATCGCGGACTTTTCCGTAGACCTTTTTAAGGTGTACAAATACTTAGTACATCATTTTGATAAATCTCGTAGGGTTTAGCCTGCGTTTGCACTGTAAGCGGAAAAAAATTTAATTATTTACAGAAACCTCAATAATTACATTATTTCTCTACTTCGTATTGAATGTTATTATACGTACAAACCTTCCTCTGGAATCACTCTATCTATGAAAAAAAACCGCATCAAAATCGGTTGCGTAGTTTTAAAGTTTTATGCGTACATACGGAAATATGGACTTCACTACATATTATAAAACAAAGTCCATATTTCCGTATGTACGCATAAAACTTTAAAACTACGCAACCGATTTTGATGCGGTTTTTTTTAATAGATAGAGTGATTCCAGAGGAAGGTTTGTACGTATAATAACATTCAATACGAAGTAGAGAAATAATGTAATTTTTGAGGTTTCTGTAAATAATTACATTTTTTTCCGCTTACATTGCAAACGCAGCCTAAACCCTACGAGATTTATCAAAATGATGTACTAAGTATTTGTACACCTTAAAAAGGTCTACAGAAAAGTCCGCGATGGTATATATCTATCTCTTATGGATAACCCACAATAGCAGTTTTTTTCATTTACTTTTTACGAAAAATTATGCCTTACGTTCAAAGCAATTTTTATACAATACAGCATTAATCCTTATCCAATTGAGTACCTTAAATAAATTGTTGATTTAATATAGATCAATATTGCCGTTTACAGCATGTAATTTAAGTGAACATTTTCGGAGATATTACAGATTTAAAATCCCGCGAGGAGGCCGCGCTTCGACCTATAAGCACTTCGAATTTAGCAGCGACCGGAGACGCAACTAAATGTCCTTCTTTCAAGTTTATATTGTCTAATGATAAGACAGCTATGAATGTTGTATGTAAAGACATGATCTAATCAATTGTAAAAATAAATAATATCAGTACATAGTATAAAACAAAGTCGCATTCTCTGTCTGTCCCTATGTCCGTATATCCCTATGTATGCTTCAATCTTTAAAACTATGCAACAGATTTTGATGCGGTTTTTTTAAATAGATAGAGTGATTTTAGAGGAAGGTTTACATGTCTAATAACATTCAATATGGAGTAGAGAAATACTGTAATTTTTGAGGTTTCTAATGTGATGTCGTAAATAATTACATTTTTTCCGCTTACATTGCAAACGCAGGCTAAACCCTACGAGATTTATCAAAATGATGTACTAAGTATTTGTACACCATGAAAAGGTCTACAGAAAAGTCCGCGATGGTATATGTCTATCTCTTATGGATAACCCACAGTAGCAGTTTTTGTCATTTACTTTTTACGAAAAATGTTGCCTTATGTTCAAAGCAATTTTTATACAATACAGCATTAATCCTTATCCAATTAAGAACCTTAAATATATTGTTTATTTAATATTGATCAATATGACCCTTTACAGCATGTAATTTTAATAAACAGTTTCGAAGATATTACAGATTTAAAATGCAGGGGCCGCGCCGCGTGCCTATAAATAGCGCGTCGGAGGTCGCGGTTCGATTCTTTTCTTCTCGGCGATGCTTCTGCGCTCGCCCGTCTTATCGGTGACGCTGTCAAAGCCATTAGGGCTAACAGCATTAGTCATATTCGAAAAAAAAATCGCGGTTCGCCCTTTAACCATTTGAATTTAGCAGCGATCGGACGCATTTATGATCGGAGCTCTCTAGCGAGGAAAATAACAATACTTTATAAAAACGTGCTTTTCAGCTCGACAACGTATCCGTACTTATAAGTACGTTACGATAAATAATTGTATGATAGTAGTTTAAAAATTAGTGAATTCCTTTTTAAGACAAAACGTGCTTTTCAGCGTGTCATTTTTCTGGTCGTAGTTTAATTTATCACTACATATTATAAAACAAAGTCCATATTTCCCTATGTACGCATAAAACTTTAAAACTACGCAACAGATTTTGATGCGGTTTTTTAATAGATAGAGTGATTCCAGAGGAAGGTTTGTACGTATAATAACATTTAATACGGAGTAAAGAAATACTGTAATTTTTAAAGTTTCTGTAAATAATTAATTTTTTTTCCGCTTACATTGCAAACGCAGGTTAAACCCTACGAGATTTATCAAAATAATGTACTAAGTATTTGTACACCTAGAAAAGGTCAACAGACAAGTCCGGGATGGTATATGTCTATCTCTTATGGATAACCCACTATAGCATTTTTTGTCATTTACTTTTTACGAAAAATAATGCCTTATTTTTGAGGCAATTTTTATACAATACAGCATTAATCCTTATCCAATTAAGTACCTTAAATAAATAGTTGATTTAATATAGATCAATATGGCCGTTTACAGCATGTAATTTAAGTGAACATTTTCGGAGATATTTCAAATTTAAAATGCCGTGAGGACGCCGCGCTTCGCCCTATAACACTTCGACTTTAGCAGCGATGTCGCTCTTTCAAGAGTTTGTTTAAAGACATTCTGTAATTAATTGTAAAAATAAAATATATAGGGAAAAATGTTAAAATAAATATGCAAATATGTACTATATGAATTTAGATATTCAAAGATAGCAGGAAATCTTCTTGGTATAGGGAAAGGAAATTGTTTTTCTCCAAATGTAACGCTTGCGGGCCACGGGCAGTAATAAATAAATCAAAACTACTGGATCGATTTTAATCATTTTTTTTTACACTGACTGACATGGGATATATATTTTATACCCGTGCGAAGCAGGGGCAGGCCGCTAGTTCATTATAAATTTTAGTATTTTTTAATGCCCAAAAACAGAGATAAAACGAATATTTTTTTAAAATAAAACCTAGCTAGATCGATTTTTCTCCCCCAAAACCCCCTACATGCTGAATTTCAGGAAAATCGTTGGAGCCGTTTTCGAGATTCTGAAAATATATACATATACATACAAGATTAACTCATTTAAATATTAAAGATAGATATTTAAACGTTTCTCACAGTTCGTTTTATTTCTTGGTCAGGTGAAAAGGAAACTTTTAAAGCCGGGTTCCAAGATGAAAAGGAAAGAAAATATTATGACAGATAAAATAACTTCACAAGGCTACTTGTGCACGGAATGCAATAAACAATTCGAGTAAGTTTATATCTTTAATATTTAAATGAATTAATCTTGTATGTATATATATTACATATGAAATTGGCGTTTTGTCGTACTGACCACTTTGATCTCAAATATTACCTTAATGGTTAGGAATTCCAAATTCAAATTCATACAGCTATTTACTCATGCATTTGTGTTTCAAACCCCCTAATTCATTTGATTTTTCTTCTTTTGTTTTTTTCTTTGTGTCACTCTGTTTACAAAATGGAAAACATGAAATATCGCGTTATTTACGAGTATGAGTTCCACCGCGGCACCAGTGCTGCAAAAACGGCTCGAAGGATTAATGATGTGTATAGTGACGGTGTCGCAAAAGAAAACACAGTGCGTTTTTGGTTTCAACGTTTTCGTTCTGGAAATTTCGACCTGCAGAACAAGCCTCGTGGACGGCCGGAGACCAAAGCTGATAATGAAGAATTGAAGGCTATTGTGGAAGCGGATCCATCGCAAACCACGTCCGAGTTCTATCTATTCTATCAATTCTAATCCACTTGAAGCAAATTGGGAAGGTGAAAAAGCTTGAAAGGTGGGTACCTCATGAATTGAGTGAAGCAAACCGACAAACGCGCGTCGACTGCTGCGTTACGTTACTCAACCGGCACAATAATGAAGGAATTTTAAATCGAATCATTACCTGTGATGAAAAGTGGATCCTCTACGATAATCGGAAGCGCTCATCGCAATGCCTGAAACCTGGCGAAACAGCCAAATCCTGCCCTAAGCGAAAATTGACTAAAAAAAGTTGCTTGTGAGTGTTTGGTGGACTAGTGCCGGTGTCGTTCACTACACACTTTCTTAAATCTGGCCAGACGATTACGGCAGATATCTATTGTCAGCAACTGCAAACCATGATGGAAAAGCTAGCTGCTAAACAACCGAGGCTGGTCAATCGCTCTAGGCCACTGCTGCTTCAGGACAACGCTAGACCACACACTGCACAACAGACGGCTACCAAATCAGAGGAGCTTCAATTAGAATGTCTTAGACATCCACCGTGCTCTCCGGACCTTGCTCCAACAGATTACAATTTTTTTCGCAATTTGGATAACTACTTGCAAGGAAAAAAATTCAACTCCGATGGGGCAGTCCAAACCGCCTTCAAAGATTTTATTGATTCCCGCCCGAATGGTTTTTTTAGTAAGGGGATCAATGAACTACCTATGAGATGGCAAAAGTGCATACATAGCAATGGTACATACTTTGATTAATTAAATATATTTCATTTAAAAAAAAAACGACTTTATATTCCTCCAATAGAAAACGCCAATTTCATATGTAAGGACCTAATATATTTTTTTCGGAATCGGTGCAACGATTTTCGTGACATTCAGCATGCAAGAGATTTTGGGGGAGAAAAAATCGATCTAGCTAGATTTTATTTAAAAAAAAAATTTATCCCTGTTTTTGGGCGTTACAAAAAATATAAATTTTTTAAAATTGAATTTCAAATTCAATATATTCTTTATTCGTATAAACTTGTAAACAAGTGCTTTTGAATTGTCAACTCTAATGCTGGTTCAGAAAGCTGTTCCTACCGAGAAGAGCCAGCAAGAAACTCGGTGATTGCTCTTTTTAAAATATAATTTTTAATACTAGTTACATTTAATCGTTTTATATTAAATCAACAATGTATTTAAGGTACTTAATTTGATTAGGATTAATGCTGTAATGTATAAAAATTGCTTCAAAAATAAGGCATTATTTTTCGTAAAAAGTAAATGACAAAAAATGCTATAGTGGGTTATCCATAAGAGATAGACATATACCATCGCGGACTTTTCTGTAGACCTTTTCATGGTGTACAAATACTTAGTACATTATTTTGATAAATCTCGTAGGGTTTAGCCTGCGTTTGCAATGTAAGCGGAAAAAAATTTAATTATTTACAGAAACTTCAAAAATTACAGTATTTCTCTACTCCGTATTGAATGTTATTATACGTACAAACCTTCCTCTGGAATCACTCTATCTATTAAAAAAAACCGCATCAAAATCTGTTGCGTAGTTTTAAAGTTTTATACATACATAGGGAAATATGGACTTTGTTTTATAATATGTAGTGATACCCGTGCGAAGCAGGGGCAGGCCGCTAGTATATAATAAAAGAATTTATTGATTAATGTTGAAGGAATAAAAACCAACGCTACAAGCACATACAGAAAACGCATAGAGAAGGCTTTGCGTGCGACACTTGCGGGAAGAAGTTTCCCTTCAAGAACACATTGCGAAGGCATGAACAGTAAGTGGGTCGCGTGTAAAGAAGCCTATTACTATCCCACTGCTGGGAATAGGCCTCTTTCCTTTGGAGAGAAGGATTGGAGCTAAGACCTACCACGCTGCTCCAATGATTGGTTACACATATCTCCAGAATTCTCTAGAGATATGGTAGAGGTTTCCTCACGATGTTTTCACATAAGTTTTAACAGAAATACTCATTGGTTTCTGCCCGGGATTTGAACCTGTGATACTTCGACAGAATCGCACGATTTCACCGCTGGGCTATCACAGCTTATTGGTCTAACCCTACTAATATAATAAATGTGAAAGTTTGTGAGTATAGATGTATGTTTGTTACTTTTTCACGACGAATCCGCTGAAACAATATCATTCAAATTTGGCACAATTGTAAAAATAAAATAAATAGGGAAAATGTAAAAGTAAATAAGTAAAAATGTACTATATGAATTTAGATATTCCAAAGATAGCAGGAAATCTTCTTGGTATAGGGAGAGGAAATTGTTTTTCTCCAAATTTAACGCTTGCGGGCCACGGGCAGTAATGAATAAATCAAAACTACTGGATCGATTTTCATCATTTTTTTTACACTGACTGACATGGGATATATATTTTATACCCGTGCGAAGCAGGGGCAGGCCGCTAGTATCTTATACACCGGAATAACATACCGGAATGTTTGTTTCACTTTCACGGCGAATGAACCAATATCTATGAAATTAGGCACAATTATTCCTTATACACCGGTATAACATAAAAGCTATAGAAATCCCGTTATTCCTACAGTAATAGGATGTCATTGAAAAGCGCCATCTATTATCAACCTATCACGCGACAACAGGTCACGTTCTCAGGTAAAAGCTAGTCACACAAAGGAGAGGTAGATATCCATACCTCTTTTTGACGTGACAACGTCTTAAATTAGGTTGCGGCTTGGAGTCACTCATGAAAAAGTGTAACGCCCGCTCACGTCTGTTACGATGAGTCATCGATCGAAAGAGAGCCCCGCCGGACTGGCGAATGCCTTGCGTCTCTCTCCCACTCAAACATGAAACATGAACTATATTTCTATAGTTAAAATTTGTGCAATTCTTATTTTCATTCAATTCCTTGTTCCTATTGTGCAATTTAATAATATTCATGTCAATTAATATTCTACTGAGAAAAAGACGTTGTCACGTAAAATCTTTGCCCGTAAAATCGACTTTACAGGCAACCGTTTATTTTCTCGATGGCCACATTTTAGACTGTCTTCCCTTCTCTAGTATAATAATTTAACCTTGAAAGCATTGGTCTTGACTACTTTACCCAGGACCCACGGCAGTCCATTACCTCGCGAGCAGTGTCCTGTATGCGGCAGGATGGTGCGCCAGGACCTGGTGAAGACCCACGCCAGGATACACCTGCAGAGGGAGGGGTTCGACTGCGTCGCCTGCGGGAAGAGCTTCGTCTGCCGCGCCTCATACGAGAACCACCTCAAGTACACCAGGAGCCACGCCGCGAGGGACGTGCACAGGTGAGACTTCTAGAATATTCCACTGCAGGGTACTGTGTCTTGGAGTGGACCACCTCAAGTATACCAGAAGCCTTTAATTTAGGTACTACTAGCGGCCTGCCCCTACTTCGCACGGGTATAAAATATATATCCCATGTCAGTCAGTGTAAAAAAATGATTAAAATCCAGTAGTTTTGACTTATTCATTACTGCCCGTGGCCCGCACGCGTTAAATTTGGAGAAAAACAATTTCCTTTCCCGATATCAAGAAGATTTCCTGCTATCTTTGGAATATCTAAATTCATATAGTACATTTTTACTTATTTACTTTTACACTAGCGGCCTACCCTGCTTCGCACGGGTATAAAATATATAGCCTATGTCACTCAGTGAAAAAAAATATTAAAATCGATCCAGTAGTTTTAATTTATTCATTACTGCCCGTGGCCCGCACGCATTAAATTTGAAGAAAAACAATTCCACTCTCCCTATACCAAGAAGATTTCCTGCTATATCTAACATCAAAGTAATTATTAATTATAAAGAAAAAAAAGTAATTATTTACGACATCACATTAGAAACATTACAGTATTTCTCTACTCCATATTGAATGTTATTATACATTCCTCTTGAATCACTCTATCTATTAAAAAAAACCGCATCAAAATCTGTTGCGTAGTTTTAAAGATTTAAGCAGTCATAGGGATATAGGGACAAACAAAGAATGTGACTTTGTTTTATACTATGTAGTGATAATCCCTATAGCATGATTCAGTATTCACGCGCGATGGCTTATTATTAGCGTATTTCATGTATAACTTTGGTGTTTCTATACCGATTTCAATTATTCTTTTTTTATACAATGGTTAATACTATTCACTTTTTTATTTAGGGATGATTGAGAGTGATATAAACGTAGGAGTAGACAAATATAACCAGAAAGCTTCGAACTGCTAAGCTATCGGGAGTTACACGTCTTATTGTGAGTCAACCATAAAAGATAGACATATGCTGTCGTGGGATATTTTTTATATAATTTTAAGGAAAACATTTCCGTCATACATGATTTCTGCGTAGCTTTAACCATCAAGGTTGCACACGCGACGGAAGCTTAAAAAATGGAGTAACTTCTCCCGTTTTCCCGACATTTCCCTTCACTGCTCTGCTCCTGTTGATTGTAGCGTGATGAAAAGTATACTATAACCAGCCCAGGAGTATGAAAAAAAATTGTACCGAGTTTCGTTAAAATCCGTCGAGTAGTTTTTGTTTCTATAACGGTTATACAGACAGACAGACAGACAGACAGACAGACAGACAGACAGACAGACAAAATTTTTACTGATTGCATTTTTGGCATCAGTATCGATCCCTAATCACCCCCTGATAGTTATTTTGGAAATATATTCCAGTTACAGAATTGACCTCTCTACAGATTTATTATAAGTATAGATTTTCCCTATGTATTTTATTTTTACAATTAATTACAGAATGTCTTTAAACAAACTCTTGAACGATATAGCTGCTGGATTCGAAGTGTTATAGGGCGAAGAGCGGCGTCCTCACGGCATTTTAAATCTGTAATATCTCCGAAAATGTTCACTTAAATTACATGCTGTAAACGGCCATATTGATCTATATTAAATCAACTATTTATTTAAGGTACTTAATTGGATAAGGATTAATGCTGTGTTGTATAAAAATTGCTTCAAAAATAAGGCATTATTTTTCGTAAAAAGTAAATGACAAAAAATGCTATAGTGGTTTATCCATAAGAGATAGACATATACCATCGCGGACTTTTCTGTAGACCTTTTCAAGGTGTACAAATACTTAGTACATCATTTTGGTAAATCTCGTAGGGTTTAGCCAGCGTTTGCAATGTAAGCGGAAAAAAATATAATTATTTACAGAAACCTCAAAAATTACAGTATTTTTCTACTCTGTTTTGGATGTTATTATACGTACAAACCTTCCTGTGGAATCACTCTATCTATTAAAAAAAAACCGCATCAAAATCTGTTGCGTAGTTTTAAAGTTTTATGCGTACATATGGATATAGGGACTTTGTTTTATAATATGTAGTGAAGCTTTTTTAAAAGCATTTTTAACTTCACTTATTTAATTTTAGTTCTGTATTTCAGGTACAAATGTCCGACGTGCCAGAAAGTATACCGCAGTCCCGGCGAGCTTCGCGACCATGTCAACTACACGCATATGGGGCGGACGACCCATAAATGTCCCATTTGCGACAAGGTAAATTGCCTTAACCATACCCCATTTGCGTCAAGGTAAATTGCCTTAACCATACCCCATTTACGACAAGGTAAATTGCCTTAACCATACCCCATTTGCGTCAAGGTAAATTGCCTTAACCATACCCCATTTGCGACAAGGTAAATTGCCTTAACCATACCCCATTTGCGACAAGGTAAATTGCCTTAACCATACCCCATTTGCGACAAGGTAAATTGCCTTAACCATACCCCATTTGCGACAAGGTAAATTGCCTTAACCATACTAATATTACATATAAGGGTACCCGTGACTATGCTCGCGGGTATTTAAGTGTTTAACTTGTTCGCGATAGTTGCTAGTTTGTTCAGTATTGTCTATACTAATATATAAAGCTGAAGAGTTTGTTTGTTTGAACGCGCTAATCTCAGGAACTACTGGACCGATTTTAAAAATTATTTCAGTGTAAGATAGTCCATTTATTGAGGAAGGTACTATATGCTATAACATCACGCTAAAATGAATAGGAGAGGAGTAGCAATAAAAATGTTACGAAAACGGCTAAATTTAAATATTAATCAGTGTATCAAATTTTTTTCCGGTATTGAAATTTTGAACATAAAAGTAGTTATCGTGAGTTCATTATAAGAGATTTTTGAATATCTTTCACCGTTTACTTATCGCTCAAAACGACAGCTTTAAATTTTGCCGTTTTCGGAATATTGTTTATTGCTGCTCCTCTCCTATTCATCTTAGCGTGATATTATACAGCCTGTAGCCTTCCTTGATAAATGGATTATCTTACAGTGAAATGATTATTCAAATCGGTCCAGTTCTTCTTGAGATTAGCGCGTTCAAACAAACAAACAAATAATTTAGCTTTATATATTAGTATAGATTTCTTATTTTGGCACGTCGTGTGGTATCCGGTTGAAAAGAATAGTACCACCCTCATTTCTTACCGAGGTGTCTTAAAAGGCGACTAAGGTAAGTCGACCCGCCGTGTGCTATCCGGCTGAGTAGAACAGACCACCCTTTTTTATACCGAGACGTCGTAAAAGGCGACTAAGGTAATTCGACTCGCCTGTCCTATCCGGGAGTAGAATAGACGGCTCATTATTCCTAGTCGTGTGGTATCCGACTGAGTAGAATAGACCAACCTCATTTCTTACCGAGGTGTCGTAAAAGGCGACTAAGGTAACTCGACTCGCCTGTCCTATCTGGCTGAGTAGAACAGACCACCAACTTTCTTACCTAGACGTAAAGTACGAATAAGGTAGTTGACGTCAGGCAGGCCGCTCGTAAAATACGTGGCCAAATCACGTGACAACATGTTTGTAACATGTGCCGACCCCACTTAGAGTGGGATAAGGGGAGGATGATTCTTATTTTGGTATTATTGTTAGCGCACACTATATAATAACACGATATAATAGGAATACCACATTTCCGTTCCAAGATGCACTTCTCTTGAATGACGAACAAATACTGAATGTCACTGAAACGTTTTATCAATAGGGAGACTCAACCGGAAACAACACGTCACAGTGTTGTCACCATTTTAATCAAAAAAGGGCGCGATACTCTTGTTTCATGACTGTGTTGCTATAAAATACAAAGCGGAAGTCAATGGTGACAACATCCCGACCCCACTTAGAGTGGGATAAGGGGAGGATGATTCTTATTTTGGTATTTATTCCAGGCACTAGCTACACGTAGATGCATAACCCGCCATGTCAGAAGAGCTCATCAGGGCGTTAAGGAGAACGCAAGGGACAAGATATGCCAGACTTGCGGGAAAGCCTTTAGAGTAAGTGTATACCATGGTACATTCTAGAAACAATTGTATCTTCTAGGAGTTTTGATCTTCTAAGAAGTGGGATTTACTAGAAAGTTGGTCATTTCAGAACTTTGGACCTTGTAGAAGTTTGGTCCCTTGGGTCTTTTAGAAGGTTTGACTTTCTAGAAAGTAAGACCTTGTAGAATATTGGATCTTCTAGGAGTTTTGATCTTCTAAGAAGTGGAATTTACTAGAAAGTTGGTCATTTCAGAACTTTGGAACTTGTAGAAGTTTGGTCTCTTGGGTCTTTTAGAAGGTTTGACTTTCTAGAAAGTAAGACCTTGTAGAATATTGTATCTTCTAGGAGTTTTGATCTTCTAAGAAGTGGGATTTACTAGACAGTTGGTCATTTCAGAACTTTGGACCTTGTAGAAGTTTGGTCCCTTGGGTCTTTTAGAAGGTTTGACTTTGTAGAAAGTAAGTACTTGTAGAATATTGGATCTTCTAGGAGTTTTGATCTTCTAAGAAGTGGGATTTACTAGAAAGTTGGTCATTTCAGAACTTTGGACCTTGTAGAAGTTTGGTCCCTTGGCTCTTTTAAAAGATTTTACTTTCTAGAAGGTAAGACCTTGTAGAATATTGGATCTTCTAGGAGTTTTGATCTTCTAAGAAGTGGGATTTACTAGAAAGTTGGTCATTTCAGAACTTTGGACCTTGTAGAAGTTTGGTCTCTTGGGTCTTTTAGAAGGTTTGACTTTCTAGAAAGTAAGACCTTGTAGAATATTGGATCTTCTTGGAGTTTTGATCTTCTAAGAAGTGGGATTTACTAGAAAGTTGATCATTTCAGAACTTTGGACCTTGTAGAAGTTTGGTCTCTTGGGTCTTTTAGAAGGTTTGACTTTCTAGATAGTAAGACCTTGTAGAATATTGGATCTTCTAGGAGTTTTGATCTTCTAAGAAGTGGGATTTACTAGAAAGTCGGTTATACTAGGAAGTCGGACATTTCACAAAGTTGGACCTTGTAAATTAGACCTTGCAGAAGTTTGAACCTTTGACTCTTTTAGAAGGTTTGACTTTCTAGAAGGTAAGATCTTGCAGAAGGTTGGACCTTGTAGAAAGTTTGAACCTTGTAGAAAGTTCGAACCTTGTGGAAGGTTGGCTCTTTAAGAAGGTTTGGCTTTCTAGAAAGTTAGACTGTGTAGAAGGTTGGATCTTTGAGATAGTTTTTCTTGTAGAAGGTTTGTCCTTGTAGAAAGTTGAACCTTGTGGAAGATTGACTCTTTTAAAAGGTGTGACTTTCTAAAAAGTAAGACCTTGTATAAGGTTGGACCTTGTAGAAAGTTGAACCTTGTGGAAGATTGGCTCTTTTATTAGGTTTGACTTTCTAGATAGTAAGATCTTGTAGAAGGTTGGACCTTGTAGAAAGTTGATCCTAGTGGAAGATTGACTCTTTTAGAAGGTTTGGCTTTCTAGAAAGTTAGACCTTGTAGAAGATTGGACCTTGTAAAGAGTTGAACCTTGTGAAAGATTGGCTCTTTTGGAAGGTTTGACTTTCTAGAAAGTTAGACCTTGTAGAAGATTGGACCTTGTAAAGAGTTGAACCTTGTGAAAGATTGGCTCTTTTGGAAGGTTTGACTTTCTAGAAAGTTAGACCTTGTAGAAGATTGGACCTTGTAAAGAGTTGAACCTTGTGAAAGATTGGCTCTTTTGGAAGGTTTGACTTTCTAGAAAGTAAGACCTTGTAGAAGATTGGACCTTGTGAAAGATTGGCTCTTTTGGAAAGTTTGATTTTCTAGAAAGTTAGACCTTGTAGAAGGTTGGACCTTGTAGAAAGTTGAACCTTGCGGAAGATTGGACTTTCTAGAAAGTAAGACCTTCTAGAAGATTGGGCTTTGTAAAGAGTTGAACCTTGTAAAAGATTGGCTCTTTTGGAAGGTTTGGCTTTCTAGAAAGTTAGACCTTGTAGAAGATTGGACCTAATAGAAAGTTGAATCTTGTGGAAGATTCGTTAATTAAATAGTTATTGTTAACTTTTTTATTCTGTTTCAGGACAAGAAGTGTCTCCGAGAACACGAGCTCATACATACGGGCGAGAGGCCTTTATCCTGCGAGATATGTTCCAGAACATTCCGCCAGAGCGCGTCCCTCTACACCCACAAACGACGAGTGCACCACGTGGGACCTCGACAGAGGACCATCCAGCATACTGAGGGATGATTTGCCCACGGTTGCCCACTGTTGGGCATAGTCAGTGGCGTTATGTACAACCCTAGGATGTTGCGTGTTTAAGGCCGCTACCAGGGGTGATGGAATATTAGGAAATTATCCTCATGCCCTTATCCCACTCTAAGTGGGGTCGGTCACAACATGTTATAAACATGTCATATGATTTGGATGCGTTTTAACGACCGCCTGCCTGACGTCAACTTACCTTTCGTCTTTCACAACACCTCGGTAAGAAATGAGGAAAGAGGGTGGTCTATTCTACTTAACCGGATACCACACATTGGGATTTACGACACCTCGGTAAGAAATGAGGGCGGTCTATTCTACTCAGCCGGATACAACACGGTGGGTCAACTTACCTTTGTCGCCTTTTACGACACCTCGGTAAGAAATGAGGGTGGTACTATTCTATTTAGCCGGATACAACACGGCGGGTCAACTTACCTTAGTCGTATTTTACGACACCTTGGTAAGTAAAAGGGTGGTCTATTCTATTTAGCCGGATACCACACGACTAGGAATAATGAGGAAATGTTAATAAAATTACTAAATATCCATTCTTCATAATTGTACATGTGCATTGTTGTAAAAAATAAAAAAAAAATAAAATGCTAAGTGTAGGGAGCAGGCAACGTTCACATACCTTATACATGCAAATTTTATTACGCCTGTATAAAATTGAGTAGCAATAAAAATTGACAAATGTTAACTTAAATATAATATATCGAAGAAAAAATAAAATAATTCGAATTAAGATCATATTTTCTTTTATTTATTTATATTATTCATTCAATTCAAAATCTTCACTACATATTATAAAACAAAGACGCATTCTTTGTCCATATATCCCTATGTACGCATAAAACTTTAAAACTACGCAAGAGATTTTAATGCGGTTTTTTTTTAATAGATAGAGTGGTTCCAGAGGAAGGTTTGTACGTATAATAACATTCAATACGGAGTAGAGAAATACTGTAATTTTTGAGGTTTCTGTAAATAATTACATTTTTTTCCGCTTACATTGCAAACGCAGGCTAAACCCTACGAGATTTATCAAAATAATGTACTAAGTATTTGTACACCTTGAAAAGGTCTACAGAAAAGTCCGCGATGGTATATGTCTATCTCTTATGGATAACCCACTATAGCATTTTTTGTCGTTTACTTTTACGAAAAATAATGCCTAAGTTCAAAGCAATTTTTATACAATACAGCATTAATCCTTATCCAATTAAGTACCTTAAATAAATAGTTGATTTAATATAGATCATTATGGCCGTTTACAGCATGTAATTTAAGTGAACACTTTCGGAGATATTACAGATTTAAAATGCCGTGAGGACGCCGCGCTTTGCCCTATAGCACTTCGAATTTAGCAGCTATATGTCGCTCTTTTAAGAGTTTGTTTAACGACAAGGAAGCTGTGAATGTTGTATATAAAGACATTCTGTAATTAATTGTAAAAATTTAAATTCACAGGGAAAAATGAAAAATAAAGAAGTAAATATGTAGTATATGAATTTAGATATTCCAAAGATAGCAGGAAATCTTCTTGGTATAGGGAAAGGAAATTGTTTTTCTCCAAATTTAACGCTTGCGGGCCACGGGCAGTAATGAATAAATCAAACCTACTGGATCGATTTTAATATTTTTTTTCACTGAGTGACATGGGATATATATTTTATACCCGTGCGAAGCAGGGGCAGGCCGCTAGTCATTTTATAATCAGTTGTATAACAAATCCAGAAAAAGAGTGAAAAAGATTGAAATCTTGATATAAAAACTTGAAATAATTACTAATAAGAAAAAATAATCGTCTAAATTATATTATTTAAATTATATTCGACTAGCTTTTAGCCGCAACTTCGTTGGCGTGGACTATTTTCGCGTGATAGGTCGATAATATATGGCGTTTTTCAATATCATCCTATTCCTGTAGAATTAAGAGGATTTCTTATAGTCTACTAGCGGCCTGCCCCTGCTTCGCACGGGTATAAAATATATCCCATGTCAGTCAGTGTAAAAAAATGATTAAAATCGATCCAGTAGTTTTGATTTATTCATTACTGCCCGTGGCCCGCACGCGTTAAATTAGGAGAAAAACAATTTCCTTTCCCTATACCAAGAAGATTTCCTGCTATCTTTGGAATATCTAAATTCATATAGTACATTTTTACTTATTTACTTTTACATTTTCCCTATGTATTTTATTTTTACAATTAATTACAGAATGTCTTTAAACAAACTCTTGAAAGAGCGACATCGCTTCTAAAGTCGAAGTGTTATAGGGCGAAGCGCGGCGTCCTCACGGCATTTTAAATCTGTAATATCTCCGAAAATTTTCACTTAAATTACATGCTGTAAACGGCCATATTGATCTATATTAAATCAACTATTTATTTAAGGTACTTAATTGGATAAGGATTAATGCTGTAGTGTATAAAAATTGCTTCAAAAATAAGGCATTATTTTTCGTAAAAAGTAAATAAAAAAAAATGCTATTGTGGGTTATCCATAAGAGATAGACATATACCATCACGGACTTTTCTGTAGACCTTTTCAAGGTGTACAAATACTTAGTACATCATTTTGATAAATCTCGTAGGGTTTAGCCTGCGTTTGCAATGTAAGCGGAAAAAAATGTAATTATTTACAGAAACCTCAAAAATTACAGTATTTCTCTACTCCGTATTGAATGTTATTATACGTACAAACCTTCCTCTGGAATCACTCTATCTATTAAAAAAAACCGCATCAAAATCTGTTGCGTAGTTTTAAAGTTTTATGCGTACATAGAGAAATATGGACTTTGTTTTATAATATGTAGTGATACCCGTACGAAGCAGGAGGGCAGGCCGCTAGTCATTTTATAATCAGTTGTATAACAAATCCAGAAAAAGAGTGAAAAAGATTGAAATCTTAAGATAAAAACTAATTGAAATAATGACTAATAAGAAAAAATAATCGTCTAAATTATATTATTTAAATTATATTCGACTAGCTTTTACCCGCAACTTCGTTCGCGTGGAATATTTTCGCGTGATAGGTCGACAATATATGGCGCATTTCAATATAATCCTATTCCTGTAGAATTAAGAGGATTTCTATACTATATATGTTATCCCGTTGTATCTACGAGTATACTAATAAATAAAGCTGACGAGTTTGTTTGTTTGTTTGTTTGTTTGTTTGTTTGAACGCGCTAATCTCAGGAACTACTGGACCGATTTGAAAAATTCTTTCAGTGTAAGATTCTCCATTTATCAAGAAAGGCTATAGACTATATAACGTCACGCTAAGATGAATAGGAGAGGAGCAGCAAAATCAAATAGTACTAAAGCGGCATAATTTAAAACTTTCCTTGCGTGCGCTGAGTAAACAGTGAAAGTGATTCAAAAATCATGTATTACAAAATTGTTCCCATATAAAAGTTCTAAATAAAAGTCCACGACAGCATATGTCTAGCTTTTAGGGTTAACCCACTTTAACCATTTTTATGGTTATCAAAATACTGTATTACGCTTTTAATCTTTCCACGCGGGCGGAGTCGTTGGCGATAGCTAGTAAGGAATAATTGTGCAAAATATCATCCATATTTGTATAGATAATCCTCTTGCTTGCTCAGGTGTCTTAAAATACGACTAAGGTAAGTTGATGTGAGACAGGCGGCCGGTCGTAGCCAAATCATGTGACAACATGTTTGTAACGCATTCTTCGATTTTCTTTATGCGAAAATGTTCACTTAAATTACATGCTGTAAACGGCCATATTGATCTATATTAAATTAACAATTTATTTAAGGTACTTAACTGGATAAGGATTAATGCTGTATTGTATAAAAATTGCTTTGAACATAGGGCATTATTTTTCGTAAAAAGTAAATGACAAAAAATCCTATTGTGGGTTATCCATAAGAGATAGATATATACCATCGCGGACTTTTCTGTAGACCTTTTTAAGGTGTATAAATACTTAGTACATCATTTTGATAAATCTCGTAGAGTTTAGCCTGCGTTTGCAATGTAAGCGGAAAAAATGTAATTATTTACAGAAACCTCAAAAATTACAGTATTTCTCTACTTCGTATTGAATGTTATTATACGTACAAACCTTCCTCTGGAATCACTCTATCTATTCAAAAAAACCGCATCAAAATCGGTTGCGTAGTTTTAAAGTTTTATGCGTACATACGGAAATATGGACTTTGTTTTATAATATGTAGTGATACCCATGCGAAGCAGGGGCAGGCCGCTAGTCATTTTATAATCAGTTGTATAACAAGTCCAGAAAAAGAGTGAAAAAGATTGAAATCTTAAAATAAAAACTTGAAATAATTACTAATAAGAAAAAATAATCGTCTAAATTATATTATTTAAATTATATTCGACTAGCTTTTAGCCGCAACTTCGTTGGCGTGGACTATTTTCGCGTGATAGGTCGATAATATATGGCGTTTTTCAATATCATCCTATTCCTGTAGAATTAAGAGGATTTCTTATAGTCTACTAGCGGCTTGCCCCTGCTTCGCACGGGTATAAAATATATCCCATGTCAGTCAGTGTAAAAAAATGATTAAAATCGATCCAGTAGTTTTGATTTATTCATTACTGCCCGTGGCCCGCACGCGTTAAATTAGGAGAAAAACAATTTCCTTTCCCTATACCAAGAAGATTTCCTGCTATCTTTGGAATATCTAAATTCATATAGTACATTTTTACTTATTTACTTTTACATTTTCCCTATGTATTTTATTTTTACAATTAATTACAGAATGTCTTTAAACAAACTCTTGAAAGACAGACATAGCTGCTGAAGTCGAAGTGCTATAGGGTGAAGCGCGGCGTCCTCACGGCATTTTAAATCTATACTTATAATAAATCTGTAGAGAGGTCAATTCTGTAACTGGAATATATTTCCAAAATAACTATCAGGGGGTGATTAGGGATCGATACTGATGCCAAAAATGCAATCAGTAAAAATTTTGTCTGTCTGTCTGTCTGTCTGTCTGTCTGTCTGTCTGTCTGTCTGTATAACCGTTATAGAAACAAAAACTACTCGACGGATTTTAACGAAACTCGGTACAATTTTTTTTCATACTCCTGAGCAGGTTATAGTATACTTTTCATCACGCTACAATCAATAGGAGCAGAGCAGTGAAGGGAAATGTCGGGAAACGGGAGAAGTTACTCCATTTTTTAAGCTTCCGTCGCGTGTGCCACCTTGATGGTTAAAGCTACACAGAAATCATGTATGACGGAAATGTTTTCCTTAAAATTATATAAAAAATATCCCACGACAGCATATGTCTATCTTTTATGGTTGACTCACAATAAGACATGTAACTCCCGATAGCTTAGCAGTTCGAAGCTTTCTGGTTGTATTTGTCTACTCCTACGTTTATATCACTCTCAGTCATCCCTAAATAAAAAAGTGAATAGTATTAACCATTGTATAAAAAAAGAATCATTGAAATCGGTATAGAAACACTAAAGTTATACATGAAATACGCTAATAATAAGCCATCGCGCGTGAATACTGAATCATGCTATAGGGATTATCACTACATAGTATAAAACAAAGTCACATTCTTTGTTTGTCCCTATATCCCTATGACTGCTTAAATCTTTAAAACTACGCAACAGATTTTGATGCAGTTTTTTTAATAGATAGAGTGATTCAAGAGGAATGTATAATAACATTCAATATGGAGTAGAGAAATACTGTAATGTTTCTAATGTGATGTCGTAAATAATGACTTTTTTTTCTTTATAATTAATAATTACTTTGATGTTAGATATAGCAGGAAATCTTCTTGGTATAGGGAGAGGGGAATTGTTTTTCTTCAAATTTAACGCGTGCGGGCCACGGGCAGTAATGAATAAATTAAAACTACTGGATCGATTTTAATAATTTTTTTCACTGAGTGACATAGGCTATATATTTTATACCCGTGCGAAGCAGGGTAGGCCGCTAGTCTGTAATATCTCCGAAAATGTTCACTTAAATTACATGGTGTAAACGGCCATATTGATCTATATTAAATCACCCATGTATTTAAAGTACTTAGTTGGATAAGGATTAATGCTGTATTGTATAAAAATTGCTTCAAAACATAGAAGATTAACTCATTTTAATATCAAAGATAGGTAGGACAATTGGAACCTGAGATTTCGCGTCATCTTAAATTCACCTTCAGTTATGTATTTTCCTGTTTACTAAGCAAATGAAGATATATTTATTGTCCTACTACTTGTGCTTGCGACTCCGCCCGCTTAGAAAACTGTATTTAATTGAAATTTTAACTTAACTTTATCCTCTTTAAATTAAAAGCTATAAGCTATAAGCTGTGGTAGCCCAGCGGTATTACCGTGCGCCTCTCTCAAGGAGGTCTAGGGTTCAAACCCCGGGCAGGCACCAATGAGTTTTCTAGTAAAACTTATGTGTCTAATTGATAATTGCAATTTATCACACGCTTTTCGGTGAAGGAAAACATCGTGAGGAAACCTGCATATCTCTAGAGAATTCTGGGGATATGTATAACCTACCAATCCGCATTGGAGCAGCGTGGTAGGTCTTAGCTCCAACCCATCTCTCCAAAAATGGAGAGAGGAGGCCTATGCCCAGCAGTGGGATAGTAACAGGCCGTTACTTACTTACTACTACTAAATTAAAAAGGCTCAAACACCGCCGCAAAATAATTAATCTCGTAACAATACATAGACTCGTTAATAATACGTTACAATTCAAATTCAAAATATTCTTTATTCAAATAAACTTGTAAACAAGTGCTTTTGAATCAACTCTACTGCTGGTTCGGAAAGCTGTTCCTACCGAGAAGAGCCAGCAAGAAACTCGGCGGTTGCTCTTTTAAAAATATAATTCTTAATACTATTTACATTAAATCGTTACTGTCTTGTACAGGTTCAGAGAGAGCTATATCCACACATTCTTATCTTCTAAATTATCTTCAAGAGTATAGTAGGCTTTCTGTATCAGTCTCTTTTTAACAGTGTTTTTAAACTGCTGTAATGGCAAAGCTGAAATTGATTGCGGAATTTTATTATAGAATCTCTATTATCTTTTTATCATAGACGCGGTAAGTAGTTTAATTTTTTCGGTTTTACGGAACGCTCCTCGTTCTTGTAAAAATTTTAACACTTTCAGTACCTCGAAATCAAGAACTAATTTAGGTCAAAATAGTCCATTTAACCGGCTTATGAACACTTATAACGCACTTAATTCCCACAATATAGACATCTTCCACGACCCTCTATTCAAATATAAAAATGAACTTGCTCGCCTGCTTTAAGTTCTTAAGTTTTAGTAATAGTTTTTATCAAAATTTTCCTGTAAGTATAATTTGATGTGATTTATGTGATTTATTGGGTTTTTATGTGTCTGCCAATGGTAATTTAATTCAATTTCAATTCATAATTTAATGACCAACAGGCAGAATAACAAGCTAAAGTGAGGTTTGTCATATGACACAAGCGGTCAATTTGTTCATGTAACATTAATTTATTGTACATTATAAGTTGTTTAAATATATTCTAAAAAGTTCTTGTTTTATCTTATTATATTTTATATGCAAAAATATACTGAGAAATAAAAAGATATGTACTGTTTTTACTTGTTAAAATATACAGATTGCATACTACATTCATGGTTATTCTTAATACTGTCTTTTACCATATTTTTAATATCATTTATTTTTTTTTTATTTTTTTTTCAATACATTAATAATATTTACAATATACTTCTTATCCTAGACCCCTAAACTAGGAAAACCCGTATCTTAGGGGTCAAATTTAATTTGTCTCTTTTTAGTTATGTAAATAATTTTTGTACCTAACTACCTACGATAACGCTGTAATCGCCTTAAAAAGTGTTTTACCTAGAACTTGCCGTATGATAAAGTATATTAATTTGTTTGTGTAAAATGCTATTGGTTTGTCATCTATCTATATCTATATATATAAAAGAAAGTTGGTCTTATTTACACTATTTATAACTCAAGAACGAATGAACAAATTCGGCTGAAAATTGGAGGAGAGGTTGCTTAGAACCAGGAGACGGACATAGGATACTTTTTATCCCGTTCGACCGCATTTATTTTATCACGTCAAGTCACTATAAACGTAGTATAACAAAAACGACTATGACATGGAATGACAAAACATAAATGACAGCTAAACGTAATTTAGTCTTTGGGTAAGTATGGTAAAAATTTAACAATTATCAAAATAGTAGTAGCTATAAACGTTACCACATAGTATAAAACAAAGTCGCTTTCTCTGTCTGTCCTTATATCTCTGTTTGCTTAAATCTTTAAAACTACGCAACAGATTTTGATGCGGTTTTTTTTAAATATATAGAGTGATTGAAGAGCAAGGTTTATATGTATAATAAAATTCAATATGGAGTAGAGAAATACTGTGATTATCACTGAGTAACATAGGCTATATGCTTTATACCCGTGCGAAGCTGGGGCGGGACTCCTAGTAATAAATAAAAAATAAAATAAATACAATAAAATTTGAACATAAATTAGTTATTGTGATTTAACCATAAGTGATAGAGATATATTTATACTAACATATACATAGTAAATTAGTTTAGCTTTTATCTGTTGCTGGCGTCCGTGCGTAAAAAATGGCGGCCACTGAAAATCGGTGTTCGGGTTTCAAATTCGAACCAAAGCCGAGTGGTTACCCATTTTATGGCGTCACACCGCGCCTTTATAAATAAATTTATAATTATTCTGTCCTTATATGTAAAACTTAGTGGTGTACGTTATAAATATAGTTTTTTCTTTCTTTCTTTCTTTCTTTCTTTCTTAGATATAGGATACATGCGTGAAATCGTGTGTTGTGAAGATCCCATGAAGAGACGTATGTCCAGCAGTGGACGTCCATCGGTTGAAGAAGATCGGTTACATTAGTCGCCTTTTACGACACCTCGGTAAGAAATGAGGGTGGTCTATTCTACTCAGTTGGATACCACACGGCGGGTAAATTTACCTTAGTCGCCTTTTACGACACATCGGAAAGAAATGAGGGTGGTCTATTCTACTCAGCCGGATACCACACGGCGGGTCGACTTGCTTAGTCGCTTTTTACGACTGGTGAGAAATGAGGGTGGGCTATTCTACTCAGTCAGATATCACACGACGGGTAAACTTACCTTAGTCACCTTTTACGACACATCGGAAAGAAACGAGGGTGGTCTATTCTACTCAGCCGGATACCACACGGTGGGTCAACTTACCTTAGTCGCTTTTAACGACACCTCGGTAAAAAAGAGTGTGGTCTATTCTACTCAGTCGGATACCACACGGCGGGTAAACTTACCTTAGTCGCCTTTTACGACACATCGGCAAGAAATGAGGGTGGTCTATTTTACTCAGCCGGATACCACAAGGCGGGTCGACTTGCTTAGTCGCCTTTTACGACACCTCGGTAAAAAATGAGGGTGGTCTATTCTACTCAGCCGGATACCACACGGCGGGTCGACTTGCTTAGTCGCCTTTTACGACACCTCGGTAAGAAATGAGGGTGGTCTATTCTACTCAGCCGGATACCACACGGCGGGTCGACTTGCTTAGTCGCCTTTTACGACATCTCGGTAAAAAAAGAGTGTGGTCTATTCTACTTAGCCGGATACCACACGGCGGGTCAACTTACCTTAGTCGCCTTTTACGACACCTCGGTAAAAAAGAGTGTGGTCTATTCTACTCAGCCGGATACCACACGGTGAGACAACTTACCTTAGTCGCTTTTAACGACACCTCGGTAAAAAAGAGTGTGGTCTATTCTACTCAGCCGGATACCACACGGTGGGTCAACTTACCTTAGTCGCCTTTTACGACGCCTCGGTCAGAAATGTGAGTGGTCTATTCTACTCAGCCGGATACCACATTGCAGTGGACCATAAATTTGGTATGATTTAAATACCAAATTGCATCAACATATCCACTAGAGGCCTTAAAATTTTATAAACAGACAGACAAATTTCGCATTGACAAACTTAACTATTGTTATGATAAATACGTGCGAACTTTATTTGCAATTCGCTAATTCTGTTTTGCATTAGCATAGAGTTGAATTAGTTTTTTTTTCTTAGTTCTCATAATTCAGTTTTAATAGGACCACCAAAGATATTAGACGTGTTTAAAGTTAACTCAAAGCCTGGAATCAAGTCATTTGGGACATAAACGTGTTGCTCAAATAGGTAAAACGTGAAACTATGTTTCGAAAGGTAATATTTTTTGGAAAATCTTTCCCATTTAAAGGAGATGGGCAAATAGCTCATACAATTTTGGCCTGAGTGGACAGATATAAATTAATATTTAATACAAAGACCGAAAGTTACTCTTCTAGTATATACAAGTCTTTTTTTGATAGAACTTGGGAATTAGAAGAAATAAATTAATGACCATGACAGATTTACATAGAGTATTGGAATTTGTTAGTACATTTTTTAAAATAGAATTTATTTTCATCTAAGAAAAAATACGAATCAAAAATAATGAGATTGTTTGATTGAGATTGACACGAAATATAATATGTCAGTAGTCCAGAACTACAGCAAAGGTCGTTATAAAGTAGCATACGAATACAAGGAATCCCCAAACTATCCTATATAGTGGATTATCTATGCCCCAAACGTTCACGATGCGAGAAACAACACGAATATGCATGTTTAGAAACAACAATTCACAGATAATTAATACAACGACAATCTTTTTGAGTACTGTTATGCGCAGAAATCGATTTTATTAATCGATCCGTAAATCGGTCATATTAATAAAAAAAATAATGATTATTAAAAAGACTAGTAACTATGCATAAATATAGTTATCTATTTTTTTATGGTAATAAAAAATAATTTATCAACAACAATTACTATACTGAAATATACTGTATATTAGTAAGAATATTAAATTCTTAAATCGATATAATATCTATATCGAGTTTCTTACTGATTCGATAGAAATTGTGACTTGACTAATTATAACTGAACTGGATCAAATAAATAACTTTTTTATTCAATACTTGTTTTCCCGAGTAGTACAGAGATAGTATTAATTTATTTTGGCGTTATTCAATATTTTATATTTTATTATGTACTTCATTATTTAGTCCGCACAGGCCAGGTTTTGCCCATCTCCTTTAAATTTACTATTTTTACCATTTAAATTTACTATAAGTGGTCATAGAGTAAAAAAAAGTAAAGTAACGGCTTGATACTAACCCACTGGGCATAGGCCTCTCCGTTTTTGGATTGGATTGGAGCTAAGACCTATTAAGATTGAGGATATATTAATTCTGATGACAGAAATATAACATGAAAGGGAAAGGGATTAAAGTAATAATACAATTATGCTATAATCCGCGATAAAGTAAAGGAAAGTAACAGCCTGTTACTATCCCAAAATTGGGCATAGGCTTCTTCTTTCCATTGTTGGGGAGGATTGGAGCTAAGACCTACCACGCTGCTCCAATGCGGATTGGTAGGTTACACATATTCCTAGAATTCTCTAGAGATATGCAGCTGTGATGGCCTAGCGGTGCGACCGTGTGAATCTCTAGAGACGATCATGGGTTCAAACCCGGGCAGACACCAATGAGTTTTTCTAATAAAACTTATGTGTCTAATTGATAATTGCAATTTATCACACGCTTTTCGGTGAAGGAAAACATCGCGAGGAAACCTGCATATCTCTAGAGAATCCTAGGGATTTGTGTAACCTACCAATCCGCATTGGAGCAGCGTGGTAGGTCTTAGCTCCAACCCTTCTCTCCAAAAATGGAGAGAGGAGGCCTATGCTTAGCAGTGGGATAGTAACAGGCCGTAAGACCTATTAAGAGATAGTAATTCAGATGACAGAAATATAACATGAAATGGAAAGGGATTAAAGTAATAATACAATTATTTTGCTATAATCCGCGATAAAGTAAAGGAAAGTAACGGCCTATTACTATCCCAAAATTGGGCACAGGCTTCTTCCCTCCAATGTTGGGGAGGATTGGAGCTAAGACCTACCACGCTGCTCCAATGCGGATTGGTAGGTTACACATATTCCTAGAATTGTCTAGAGATATGCAGGTTTCCTTTACCGTAAAGCGCGTGATATAATGCAGTCATCAATTAGACACATAAATTTTAATAGAAAATCTCATTCGTACCTGGTAGGGTTTGAACCCATGACCCCGTGAAAGAATGGTACACGTCTCACCGCTGGGCTATCGCAGCTTTTTAGTATTTTTATGTATATACTTGCAATTGCCAGCGGCTCCGCCGAAAGATTAAAACCGTAATATAGTATTTTGATAACCATAAGAAATGGTTAAAGTGGGTTAACCTTAAAAGCTAGACATATGCTGTCGCGGACTTTTATTTAGAACTTTTTAAAGGGAACAATTTTGTACTACATGATTTTTGAATAACTATTACCGTTTACTCAGCGCACGCAAGGAAAGCTTTAAGTTTTGCCGTTTTCGTAATATTTTTTATTGCTGTTCCTCTCTTATTCCCTTATTCATCTTAGCGTGATTTTATATAGCCTATAGCCTTCCTCGATAAATAGACTATCTTACACTAAAATAATTTTTCAAATGGGTCTAGTAGTTCCTGAGATTACCGCGTTCAAACAATCAATCAATCAAACAAACAAACAAACAAACAAATAGTGAAGTTGTTAGTGACTGAGTTGATGTTTTGATAGTAATATCTTTATTTTATTAAGCGCATTCAAACAATCAAACAAACAAACAAACTCTTCAGCTTTATATATTAGTATAGATATAAAACAAAGTCCCATAAAAGCTGTCTGTATGTCTGTAATTTTCTCAAAATATAATTAACGGAATTTTGTACTATTGTAGAAAGATTTTAATTCTTCCAGAATATTTAGGTATATTACTGTTTTATGTAAATTGTGCTAAGAAGGTCGCAGTGTTGAAAAAAAATCGCCTGCTGGAATTTTATGTATAGTGCGCTGCGTAAACGAGAGGAGATACACTAAAGTAATGTACTTTAGAATTGTAGATCTACAAAAATACTACGAAAAAGTCCCTAACAGCATGTCTCTATCTCTTATGGTTAACTTAGGGATGTCACTCCAAGTCACATGATTTGGAGTAGAAAAAAAACGATTAATAAATAATCGATATTTATCCCTTTAAAAATCGTTTTTTTTCTGACTATTTCAAAAGTTGTATTTTTTAATATTAATAATTAATTACAATAAAGGCTTATTAAAGTGGACAACTACCAAGAAATAATATCAGATGCGCTGTTTGTGAAATTGGATTAAAATGTGTAGTTTGGCTAAATTGGTTCCAACAATGCATATCTAATCTTAAAAATCAAGAAAAAGAGTAAAAAAGAAAAAAGGATAACTAAAATAATCGATTTTTAAAAAAACGATTTTTGATAAAAAAAATAACCGATTATTTTTTCACATCGCTAGGTTAACTCACAATAACTAGTTTTATGTTCATTGATCTAATTTTATTTAAAAACTTTTTTGTATATTTCATGTTTTTTTTTATCTTCTAAAAAATACTGAGAGAAGATCGATTAACCAGGCACTGTCGCATAATATGGGTTACAGTTATAAAATTTTATAGTCAATTCACGCAACAATAAAAAATAACAATAAATTTTCTTTTTTACCTAAAAGATGTTTGAAATGAGAAGTTAAAGCAAGGTAAAGGATTATCGTACAAGGTTTATGTAAATGTTGACTGTGTGCTGATTAAATTAAAATAAATAAATATAAATATATGAGACACTTACACACACGGTCGTCCGTCCGCAAAGTAACTCAATATTTATGTTATGGTCAGTAATAGACAATTGATAAATATATACATATCTTTAATATTTAATGAGTTAATCTTGTATCACTACATAGTAAAACAAAGTCGCATTCTTTGTTTGTCCATATATCCCTATGTATGCATAAAAATTTAAAACTACGCAACAGATTTTGATGCGGTTTTTTTTTAATAGATAGAGTGATTCAAGAGGAAGGTTTGTATGTATAATAACATTCAATACCGAGTAGATAAATACTGTAATTTTTGATGTTTCTGTAAATAATTACATTTTTTCCGCTTACTTTGGAAACGCAAGCTAAACCCTACGAGATTTATCAAAATAATGTACTAAGTATTTGTACACATTGAAAAGGTCTACAGAAAAGTCCGGGATGGTATAAGTCTATCTCTTATGGATAACCCACTATAGCATTTTTTGTCATTTACTTTTTACGAAAAATAATGCCTTATTATCGAAGCAATTTTAAACAATACAGCATTAATCCTTATCCAATTAAATACCTTAAATACATTGTTGATTTAATATAGATCAATATGGCCGTTTACAGCATGTAATTTAAGTGAACATTTTCGGAGATATTACAGATTTAAAATGCCGTGAGGACGCCGCGCTTCGCCCTATAACACTTCGACTTTAGCAGCGATGTCGCTCATTCAAGATTTTGTTTAAAGCCATTCTGTAATTAATTGTAAAAATAAAATACATAGGGAAAATGTAAAAGTAAATAAGTAAAAATGTACTATATGATTTTAGATATTCCAAAGATAGCAGGAAATCTTCTTGGTATAGGGAAAAGAAATTGTTTTTCTCCAAATTTAACGCTTGCGGGCCACGGACAGTAATGATTAAATCAAAACTACTGGATCGATTTTAATCATTTTTTTTACACCGACTGACATGGGATATATATTTTATACCCGTGCGAAGCAGGGGCAAGCCGATAGTGTATATATATTTTGAGAATCTCGGAAACGGCTCCAACGATTTTACTAAAATTCAGCATGTATCTGTAGAATAATTGTGCCAAATTTCATCTATATTGGTTCCGCGGATACGCCGTGAAAGACTAACAAACTTACATCCATACTCACATTCGCTTTTATAATATTAGTAGGATAGTATTATGTCCTTAAACATATAGTTTGCCTGTTAGAGATCACTTACGGTGATAAATCCGCCATTGCACATTTTATTTTTAATTATTTCTTTCTTTTTTATGTAATGTTGTGTGCAGTAAAGAATCTCTTATCATATCTTAGTCGCTTCAAGGATTTCATAATTAATTATACATATTATATATATAATTAATTATAATAATGTACCTTCACACTATATAATTTAAGCGAATATCACAGAAGTTATTCTAAATTAAAAATAAAGCCCGCAAAATGTTGTAAACCAACAAAGAAACATCTAGTCGTGTCTTTTTTGGTATTTTTTTCCTCAATTTAAAATTATAACCTTAATATATACACAAAAAGTTAGAAATTTTGCAGTGGTGTATAATTAGACTGGCCCGTTGGCGCAGTGGGTAGTGACCCCGCCTTCAGATCCGCGGGTCGCGGGTTCTATTCCCGCCGAGGGCAAATATTGTCCATAAATGAATTTGTTGGTCTTCGAGTCTGGGTAATATGGTACCTTTAATATTTAAATGAGTTAATCTTGTATGTATATATATATTTTCAGAATCTCGGAAACGGCTCAAACGATTTTTCTGAGATTCAGCATGGGTTTTGGGGGAGAAAAATAGCTAGGATTTATTTAAAAAAAAAAGTTTCATTCCTGTTTTTAGGCATAAAAAAAGAAACAAAAGTTTATTTTTAATTTATTGAATAAATACAATACAATTTTTGCAGTGAAATGCCAAGTCAGCGTAGCTTATTCGGGAAACGGGTGGTCGCGCGAAATGAAAATACCAAGGATCACTTACACTATTATTTTTTGTAAAAAATTACCGAGCAAGGCTCGGTCACCCAGATATTTTGTATTTAAGTATGTATTTAAAATATATATCCTTACTAATATTATAAATGGGAAAGTCTGTCTGTCTGTCTGTCTGTCGGTTCCGTTTTCACGGCCAATCCGCTGAACCAATATCGATGAAATTTGGCATAAATATTCCTTATATACCGGGGTAACATATAGGCTATGTAAATCCTGTTAATTCAACAGGAATTAAATTCGGAGGAATTAAAAACGATGACATTCAAAACGCCATTTATAATAAACCTATGGAACTAATTTTTATTTACGATGTGTCAAAATCAAGTCAAATCTGTATTTACAGAAGTATTTAGATTCCAAGTTTTTCGGCTTACTTCAAAAGAGTTATCTTTAAAGAGTATTTATATTTTATTTTATTTTATTCGTTGACTGGACAAATTTAACTGAGAAAATTTAACATTGTAATAACAATGGATTATTAATATAAGTAATACGGGTTATTTAGTAAAATAAATAAACTAATAATATTATAAATGCGAAAGTCCAATATAGATGAAATTTGGCAATTTTAATGTTTCTATACCGTGGTAACGTATATAAATCTTCAAAAAAGTTATCATTATAATTTTTTTAAATATTTCGGTTTTTGTTTATTTCATAAACCGGAGAAAAATATTTAATAAAAAAGAGACCGCCAGAATGATGTATGTAACATCTTTTGGCCCAGACTAGAGTAATAATTTTAGTGTTGCTAAATAGAAAAATATTTGTTATCTTAGTATCAATTATTATTTTATCTAATATTTATTTATTATAGTTTGAGGTTATTAAAAAGATAGGATTTGTGGTGAAAATATAACAAAAAGCTATAATCATTTAAGTTCAAGTAAAATTTAATCATATATAATTTTTGTTGTCAAAAAAACAGATGTTTCAAGAAAATGCATTCTTAAACGGTCTTTAGTTAGTAGTCTATGGCAACAAGTACGAAATTAATGACTATTAATTGACATGTATTGGGAAGCTTTATTTAATTTAATCCCATAGAAATTAAGCCATACTGCTAATGAAAAAATATTTTATTTCAAAACACCATTTTTAATATTTGAAAAGTCATTACAGTTAATAAAGTCAAGTTAAATATATTTTCCGATACCTATTTTAAAATATTATGTTAACAAAAACATAATATAAATTTAATTTTTCGTATTTATACTAAAAACGTTGGAATCCAGCGCCGTACGTATAGGTAATTTAAAAAAAAACAATTTGACAGTTGATTCGTTACGTATAAATGTTATTATTAAATAAGTTTTCTAACACGTTTCAAAAGCTTATAATATTTAGAGGGATATTTAATTCCAGAAAACATTAAGAATTTTTCATGTATATAAAGTTTTTGTACTCCTTTTACTGCGCTATTTTAATATATATTTCATGTAAGTACGGGTTATTTACTAAAATTAACATATTAAGCTCTTGATCAAACGATAAATCCCTCTGATTCATCCCGGATCAGTCTGATTTTTGTGATGGAGAATTTGAAGGTTGGGATGGTGACAGAAGCCACTCCTAATTTCAGGACTACAGTCCACGCGACCGAAGTTTCGCGGGTAAAAGCTAGTAACTATATATTCACCAGTTGTCTACCATAACACAAGTCGTTTAAAAGATAACTCAATTAAATTGAGTTGGTCGTTATAAAATATTTTTATTAGTTCATTGGAATTTTGTGCAGCTAAAATATAATTTGCATTCAATTCTACATTTTAGGATTTTTCAATGCACGAAAACAGGGATAAAACGATTATTTTTAAAATGAAACCTAGCTACATCGATTTTTCCCCCCCAAAGCCCTTATGCTGAATTTCAGAATATATTATGTTAAAAAAAACAATATATAATTTTTGAATTTTAACTATCGTGAGTGGAATTCATAATTAATGTAAAGAAACCGGCTATACTCACGTGTTATTTTATCGGATGAGCCCGACTATATGGCGTTATCGCCGCGTAAAGAGCTCATGAATAAGAGCCCCGTATGGGCTTGAAACTAGTCGGGCTCATCCGATAAAATAACACGTGAGTATAGCCGGTTTCTTTACATTAATTAATATATAATTGTTTTTTTTTGTTTTAATTGTTTATTTTATTTTGCAGGTCTTTGTTATAGCATGTCTTAATTGGATCTCGTTTACTAACGGGATAGTTTTCGGCCACGTGGCAAGCATGATCGGCTCTTTGCAAAAGAATGAAGAGTATTTGGACTTGAGCGAGGAAGAAATATCGCTTATAGGTAATAGCTAGCTTTAATCCGCCACTTCGTTCGCGTGGACTGTTGTCGTGTGATAGGTCGATAATAGATGACGCTTTTCAATGTCATCCTTTTTCTGTAGAATTAACAGGATTTCTATAGCCTATATGTTATTCCAGTGCATAAATAATAATTGTGCCAAATTTTATCGATATAGGTTCAGCGGATTCGCCATGAAAAAGTAAACATACATCCAAGCTGTGGTAGCCCAGCGGTATTACCGTGCGCCTCTCTCAAGGAGGTCTAGGGTTCAAACCCCGGGCAGGCACCAATGAGTTTTCTAGTAAAACTTATGTGTCTAATTGATAATTGCAATTTATCACACGCTTTTCGGTGAAGGAAAACATCATGAGGAAACCTGCATATCTCTAGAGAATTCTGGGGATATGTGTAACCTACCAATCCGCATTGGAGCAGCGTGGTAGGTCTTAGCTCCAATCCTTCTCAGCAGTGGGATAGTAACAGGCCGGTACTTACTTTTACATCCATTCTCACAAGGAGGTATTTATATGGATAGGATAAGATATGATTAATAGAAGTCCCTGGGTGACCAGCTTTGTTACGTATTTTTTTTGAAAATATAAAAAAAGATGAAACTTGAAAAAAAGAGGAAAACAATATTTGGGTATAAGCTACGATGACTTGACTGTTCATAGCGAAAATTCAATTCAATATAATGATTTATGTTAATGTTAATGTTTAACTTATGTTATTAATGTTTTTTATGCCCAAAAACAGGGAATAGCGATTTTATTTTAAATAAAACCTAGCTAGGTCGATTTTTCTCCCCCAAACCCCCTACATGCTGAATTTTAGCAAAATCGTTGGAGCCGTTTCGGAAATTCCGATAATATATATACATATATACATACAAGATTAACTCATTTAAATATTAAAGATTAATATAAGTTTAATGGATTAATAAAGATTAATAGTAGCCGACACTGCGTTTTCCGGTGCGGGGTCGCCATTCCAGCACCTTGAGACCCCAACGTCCATCGGTTCTGCGCACTATGTGGTACGCACGTGTGGTATCCGGTTTAGTAAAATAGACCACCCTCATTTTTTACCGAGGTGTCGTAAAAGAGGCTAAGGCAAGTCGACCCGCCGTGTGGTATTCGGCTGAGTAGAATAGCCCATCCTCATTACTTACCAAAGTGTCATAAAAGGGGACTAAGATAAGTTGACCTCCGTGTGGCATCCGGTTGAGTAGAATAGACCACGTCGACGACTAAGAGAAGTTGACGTCGGACAGGCGGCCGGTCATAAAATGCGTAGCTAAAACATATGACCTTAACATCATAACAAATTGTGCCGACCCCACTTAGAGTGGGATAAGGGTAGGAGGATGATAACTTGTATAATCACTAGTAAATAATAAAAGTTATTTTTCAGCTTCCATTTTATCTACGACATGTACGATCGGCTTAGCACTGGCTGCTGCTGTCACAGATAAAGTAGGCCGAAGATGGTCCTTCATTATATTTTCTACCTCAATTACGGTTAATTGGATCATACTGTATCACGCACGAGAAATGTACCAATTCATGCTATCGAGAGTTATAGCTGGAACATCCGTAGGTGCTCTGGTGAGCCTGACTATATTTGTACCTTCAGAATACACTTCACCAGACACAAGAGCATTCTTCTTGAACATGATAACAACAGTAGCACCCGCCATCGGAACGAGTCTGGGACATGCGATCGGCGTTGTCTTACCTTGGCGAACGGTAACTTTGATCGGAACATTTGCAACTGGCTTAGGAATCATACTTCCCTATTTTTGGGTAGAAAGCCCGCATTGGTTGGCATCAAAAGGGAAATTTGAGGAGTCGGAGAAAGCGTTCCGAATGTTGCACGGAAGGAAACCCAATACAGAACGAGAGTTGCAACTTCTTATCAATATGGAGAAGAGTAAGCTGAAGAAAGGTAAAGAAACGAACTGTAACTCGACGCTGAAAAGACTATTCGTCGCATTCAGAAGGAAATACTTCTGGGGACTTTTAGTATTCGGAATTTTGATTAATATATACTTTACAGTGGCAGGGAAGTTGCTTTTCAGTGTGTTAGGGACTGTTATTCTAGAAGAAATTACTGGTACATCAGACGTTTTGCTTTTCACGTTATTGATAGATGGATTTATAATTATTGGCTCCTGTATGTCGTGTCTATTGATCAGGAAGACATCGATGCGCACTTTGTTATTCTCTACTGGCTTCATCGCCAACGCTACTCTAGTAGTATTCAGTATTTGCTTTTATTTTAAAAACGGTGACACAATTTTCAATTGGATTAACGTCGTATTGCTCGCATTGTATTTCATCATTGTTAACTCTGGACCCTATCCAGTGTTAGAAGCTCTGTTAAGTGAACTATTCCCTTTAGAATTAAAGGTGTACGTGTACTCTATAACTGGAATAGTATTTAATATATCTTCAAGTTTATTGATATTTAAGTTACCACTAATAGTAAGTTCTGTAGGATATCATGGATTGTTTTTATTTAATGCTGCCGTCATGTCTGTAAGTCTTGGTTACACATGGTACAAGTTGCCAGAGACTAAAGGGAAAACGTTACAAGAAATTGAGATGTACTTTAAGGCAAATAATTTTGATGTTGAAGATGTTCTTAGTAAAGGGCAAACAAAGTCGTTAATATAGATAATGATGAATGTATATTGAGCCATCTTTTTGACGTATTCTCGGTTATATACCATACAGTTGTAATAATATTATTTACGGAGTAAATTACATGTAGCACGGTAAATAGTTTAGCAAGTATACGATGATATTTAGTTTAATTTGCTAATATTTCATTAGTCTACACAATTTTATTATTAATGGAGTTTTGTTCTATTAACAAATGTTTGTTAATACAATTTAGTAATACTTCGTATATGGTATTTTAATTCTCGTATATAACAAACAAAATACACTTTTTGACATAAGACTTGTCATATATATAGATCAGAATGTTGGGCAATAAAGAAAGATGTATCGAAGAACAGTACATGCTAATGAATTCCAAACTGCTTAAGCAGATGTGTGGTTCGACAAGACTGTATAAAATAGGAAATGAGTATATAAAGAGAAGTCTGAAAGTTGCGGCCATTATAGAATAGATATGAAGATTAATATGGTAAGGACATGTAATGAGGAAGCTTGACATGAAATCATATGACCAAACGAGTATTAAATATGAATGTGGATGGATATTTTACTAAAGGAAGGCCAAAAAAGATATGTTTAGATTGTGTGAAGTATGACATGCAAATGAAAGGAATATTATTTTGATTCAGTGCACATATTCAAATTCAAATAATTTATTATTCAAATTGGCTTTTCCAAGCAGCAACCAGTAAGAAACTCGGTCACTCTTTTCAAAATTAAGTATTACAATAATGGCTTAATTAATTAAGAACAAATTAAAAAAATTACAATATAATCTAGTGCGTAGCTGGTCGCAATTTAAATCCAAGCTTTCTTATCATCAACATAGTCCTCAACAGTACATAGATTTCTCAAAAGCATTCGATCAGGTTGGTTAACTATTTTTATCTGAAACATTTATTTATTTACAACTAGCTTCCGGCCACGCGTTGCTGTGGCTGAGTCTGATTTCGAATTCCCCTTGAAACAAAATTCAACAGTTAAAAACAATGGTCCAATCGTCAATAAACTTACGATCATCCGCTGGGTCGTTGAGTCTTGTATTTAAAGATTGACTGAAAATGTCATTAAAGTCGGTCTAGCCGTTTCGGAGTCTATAAAGGACATACAGATAAGTATTTATTTTAAAAAACTTTTATTTAACTTGCTATGTATGTATGTGGAATCTTGCAAGTTAAATTTGACCCACTTCCCGGTTTCCGATTGTGCTGTAATTTTACTTACTAGTCCAGTCTCGGTGACACGTTTGTGATAATCATGACCTATTGCTGCCAGGATTGGCTCCAGACCAGGGAACTCCTCAGCGGTTAACACTAGGGACATGAGATTTTGTTAAAAGCTTTTTTAACTTGAGTTGTTTATAATTTTATTTTACCCAAATATTCGCACAGCGTGGATTTTAGTTTTTATAAACTATAATTTTTAAATTATATGTTACGTCCTGTGGTATCCGGCTGAATAGAATAGTACCACCCTCTTTCTTACCGAGGTGTCGTAAAATATGACTAAGGAAAGTTGATGTTAGGCAGGCGGCCGGTCGTAAAAACGCAGCTAAATCATGTGACAGCTTGTTTTAAACATCTGCCAACTCCACTTAGAGTGGGATAGGGGCAGGAGGATGGTATATTTCTACTTTAATTAAATATATTGTTACGAGACACATTTAATTAGATTAAGTTTTTAGTTGTAAAATTTAATATGCCTCAAGTATATTTTAGTATGCAAATCCATATCATCTCTGTTTTTGTTATATCTATAATATTCACGTGTTTTGTGTATATTTATGCAAATATATGTAAAATTAATGCTATTAAAAGACGTTCTGATGTTGTTTTTACTTGAATGCACCTGCAAGGAGATAGCACGAACTTGTGCTATCTTGTTGAAAGTTTAAAAGTAAACTGATTTTTTTATAGACATTTTCATATTGTGGGCCCAAAATTCTTTTTGGGCCCAATTTATCACTGAATATCTGGGTAACCGAGATTTACTCGGTAATTTTTTACAAAATAGAAAAAAAGAAACTACAAAAAAAAGAAAAAATTGAAGGGTAGGTGGGGCTCGATTCTAGGTATTTTCATTTCTCGATTCCACCCGTTCCCCGAATAAGCTACGCTGACTTGACAGTTAATGGCAAAAATTCAATTCAATATAAATTTTAGTTTTTTTTATTGCCCAAAAACAGGGATAAAATGATTTTTTTTTAAAATAAAACCAAGCTGGGTCGATTTTTCTCCCCCAAAACCCCCTACATGCTGAATTTCAGGAAAATCGTTGGAGCCGTTTCCGAGATCCAGAAAACATATATATATATACAAGATTAGCTCATTTAAAATATCTGGGTGACCGAGCTTCGCTCGGTAATTTTTTACAAAAAAAAACTTTAAAAAAAGAAAAAAAAAATTATTTGGTTGGGATCGATCCTTGGCACTCACATTTCTCGAGGCTGCCCGGTAACCGAATAAGCTACGTCGACTTGACAGTTAATGGCGAAAATTCAATTCAATATAAATGTTAGTGTTTTTTAATGCCCAAAAACAGGGATAAAATGATTTTTTTTTTAAATAAAACTAAGCTGGGTCGATTTTTCTCCCCCAAGACCCCTACATGCTGAATTTCAGAAATATCGTTGGAGCCGTTTCCGAGATTCAGAATATATATATACAAGATTAACTCATTTAAATATTAAAGATAGGTTTCTCGCTGCCAACAAACCTGATACAGTGTTAGAAGACCGTTTAGCGCGCCGTGCAATTATTGTTGATGTCACCATTCCGCATGACGGTAATCTCATAAAAGCCGAAAAAGAAAAATTTAATCAATATTTAGACCTTTCTTATGAGATAACCGCCATGTGGAATGTTGACTCAACAATAATTGTTCCTATTGTTGTGTCGGTTAACGGTCTGATTGCGATGAGCCTCGACCAACATCTTCAGAGGCTTTCGCTTAACAGTTGGATCAAGTGTCGGATGCAGAAGGCAGTATTTATTGAAACGGCGCGCATTGTGAGGAAGTTCCTCACTTTGGATCCCTTACCACTACAGGAATAGAATGTCATTGAAAAGCGCCACCTATTATCAACCTATCACGCGATAACAATTCACGCGAACGTAGTTGCGTGTCCTCCTCCTCCTTTAACCGTTCGCTCACTGCTGAGCATCGTGATCTCCTGCCTCAGTTTTTTCAAAAACAAGTTCTCGCCACCTGGTTCGGTCATCAGCGCAGTGCAATGCGTGGCTGATGTTTGTGTCCAGGTGTTCGGACACCTGATCCAACCATCTCTTTGGGCTCCGGCCCCTGGGACTCTTGCCCTCTACTTTGCCGGCTATCAACAGTTTCTCCAGGTTATTTGCGGGCTTACGTGCTATGTGTCCAAAGTAGAATAAGATTTGCTGGAGGCAGATAGTGGAAAGCCTTTTTTTGACCTGTACCTCGTTTAGGACAGAGATGTTGGTCCTAAACGCTGTCCAGGGAATGCGCAACATACGACGCCAGCACCACAGCTCAAAAGCATCAACACGTTTTCTGTCTGCTGCTTTGAGGGTCCAGGACTCAGCGCCATATAGGAAGATCGAAAAGACTAAGGTTCTTACCAACTTGATTTTTGTCCTTTTCAGAATATTTCGATCTTTCCATATCTTATCAAGTTGGCTCATTGCTGATTTTGCCATGCCAATTCGTCGTCTGATGTCCTAGTAGTTGCGTGTAAAAGCTAGTAATGTATACGAAAAGCATGGCAGAAAATGTTCTACGGTTTGCGCTATGTTTTTCAATTTTCGCTTATAATCAAGCAAAAGTCGCGAACTAAAGTTAGTTCCTCAAATACTTTTATATACAAACACTTTTTCGTTGAATATGTATGCAGTAATTAAACATACGCCAATAGCAGTAGACAAGGTTAAAGTGGTATTGGGATTTATATGGACAATGTTTGAAAAGGTATTTTGGATTTATTTATACTTGTCTTTGGATTACGAATATAAAATGAGGTGCGTGAACGAGCTTTGCTCAGTATTTTTTTTAGAAGATATAAAAAAAGAATATTTATCTCATCATCATCATCATCATCCTCCTGCCCTTATCCCACTCTAAGTGGGGTCGGCACAACATGTTATAAACATGCTGTCACATGATTTGGCTGCGTTTTTACGACCGGCCGCCTGCCTGACGTCAACTTACCTCTGTCGTATTTTACGACACCTCGGTAAGAAAGAGGGTGGTCTATTCTACTAAACCGGATACCACACGGTGGGTCAACTTACCTTAGTCGCCTTGTACGACACCTCGGTAAGAAATGAGGTTGGTCTATTCTACTCAGCCGGATACCACACGGCGGGTCGACTTACCTTAGTCGCCTTTTATGACACCTCGGTAAGAAATGAGGTTGGTCTATTCTACTCAGCCGGATACCACACGGCGGGTCGACTTACCTTAGTCGCCTTTTACGACACCTCGGTAAGAAAAGAGGGTGGTACTATTCTATTCAGCCGGATACCACACGGCGTAATATTTATCTCATATTCTTTGTTTTATATCTTCTAATTTTTTATTCTTCACCTGGACTTGTAATGGGGTATCGTATTTATTAGGACCTTCATGACACCTCGGTAAGAAATGAGCGTGATCTATTCTACTCAACCGGATACCACACTAAATATTTATATATTTATTTTGCTATAATCCGCGATAACGCAAATAGGAAATACAGTAGAGCCTCAATAAGTTAAAAACTCCTATAACTCCAAAAAGAAAATCTGCAACTTAAAAAACCTGTGTAACTTAAAATATGCAACCTCTATCCATACTAATATATAAAGCTGAAGAGTTTATTTGATTGTTTGTTTGAACGCGCTAATCTCAGGAACTACTGGACCGATTTGAAAAATTCTATGAGTGTAACATAGTCTATTTATCGAGGAAGGCTACATACAGGCTATATAAAGATGTATGTTTGTTACACTTTCACAGCGAATCCGCTGAACCAATATCGATGAAATTTGGCACAATTATTCCTTATACACCGGGATAACATACAGGCTATTAAAATCTTGTTAATTCAACAGGATGAGATTGAAAAGCGCCATTTATTATCAACTTATCACGCGCGAAAAAGCGAAAGAAGTTGAGGGTAAAAGCCAGTAGATATAATTGAAGCTCTTAGATTCGCTGAAGTGTGCAGACTTAAAACGAATAAACAAGAATATTTTTTAATCCTGGTTTTGTCAGTTTTTTTCGCAGATACTTTTATGTCTATACTAATATATAAAGCTGAAGAGTTTGTTTTGTTTGAACGCGCTAATCTCAGGAACTACTGGACCGATTTGAAAAATTCTTTCAGTGCAAGATAGTCTATTTATCGAGGCTATATAACATCACGCTAAGATGAATAGGAGAGGATTAGCAATAAAAAATAGTACGAAAACGGCAAAATTTAAAGCTTTCCTTGAGTACGCTGAGTAAACGGTAAAAGTTATTCAAAAATCATCTACTACAAAATTGTTTAAGAGTTCCCTTCTAAAAGTTCTAAATAAAAGTCCACGACAGCATATGTCTAGCTTTTAAGGTTAACCCACTTTAACCATTTTTATGGTTATCAAAAGACTATATTACGGTTATAATCTTTCCACGCGGGCAGAGCCGCTGGCGATCGCTAGTCTGCAATATTTGTTTTCAACGCGTAATGCGCAGACTCAAGTACTTGCTAAATAAAAGCGGAAACCATAAAAGTTTAGTGTTATGAGGTTTAATTTAATGAGCATTAAAAGTGTTATCAAGTATTTATTTGGTTGGTTGGAGGGGAACAATTTTGTAATACATGATTTTTGAATAACTATTACCGTTTACTCAGCACACTCCAGGAAAGCTTTAAATTTTGCCGTTTTCGTATTATTTATAATTGCTGTTCCTCTCCTATACATCTTAGCGTGATGTTATATAGCCTCGATAAATAGACTATCTTGCACTGAGAGAATTTTTCAAATCGGTCCAGTAGTTCCTGAGATTAGCGCGTTCAAACAAAACAAACTCTTCAGCTTTATATATTAGCATAGACATACAAATATTTGCGAAAAAAACTGACAAAACCAGTATTAAAAATATTCTTGTTTATTCGTTTTAAGTCTGCACACTTCAGCGAATCTAAGAGCTTCAATTATATCTACTGGCTTTTACCCGCAACTTCTTTCGCTATTGTCGCGTGATAAGTTGATAATAAATGGCGCTTTTCAATCTCATCCTGTTGAATTAACAGGATTTTAATAGCCTGTATGTTATCCCGGTGTATAAGGAATAATTGTGCCAAATTTCATCGATATTGGTTCAGCGGATTCGGCGTGAAAGTGTTACAAACATACATCTTTATCCACAAACTTTCGCATTTATAATTTTAGTAAGACAGTCTGTGGTATCCAGCTGAATAGTACCACCCTCATTTCTTACCGAGGTGTCGTAAAAGGCGACTAAGGTAATTTCACCCACCGTGTGGTATCCGGTTAAGTAGAATAGAGCACCATCCTTCTTACCGAGGTGTCGCAAAATACGACTAAGGTAAGTTGACGTCAGGCAGGCGGCCGGTCGTAAAAACGCAGCCAAATCATGTGACAGCATGTTTAAAACATGTTGTGCCGACCCCACTTAGAGTGGGATAAGGGCAGGAGGATGATGAATTTTAGTAAGACAGTCATAACAAAACAAAGTCCCCAAACGCTGTCTGTCTGTATGTGATTGATTTTCTCAAAATGTACTGAACGGATTTTTGTAAGGTTTTTACTAAAAGGTAGGGCAATAGCTTTGAAAGGTTTTGAGTTGGTACATAACCGTTACATCTTAATTGTGAAAAGGTTTAAAAAGACTCGCCTGCTGGGAGCTTTAGACCCGTACGCCGCGTATTCCTGTAGAGATACACTAAAGTAATGTACTAGAGAATTGTAGATCTACAAAAATACTATAAAAACTCTATAACAGTATGTCTCTATCTCTTATTATTAACTCACAATAACTACTTTAATATTCAAAATTTCAATCAAAAATATTGTGTTAATTTCGAAACAGCTTTCTTCTGTTCAGTATCAATCCTTTTCTAAATAAATGCGTTTGTTAGCTTTGCTATTTAATAAAGACCTAAATTCAAATTGTCCTATACACTTCATAAATCAAACAAATACTTTAGATATTATTGATTAAAATTATACGCCACTAAAAATATTATTGGACGTAATACGCACATCGTGTTGCTGAACACTGAATGTTGTATGCATTCTTTGTTTATTTACCTTTCTTTAATTCCATTTTTGTATAAAATAAAGTATCGGCCTGTTACTATCCCAGTGCTGGGAATAGGTCTCTCTCCGTTTTAGGAGACAATGGTTGGAGCTAAGAACTACCACGCTGCTCCAATGTAGATTGGTAGGTTACATATATACCCAGAATTCTTTAGAGATATGCAGATTTTCTCACGATGTTTTCCTTCACCGAAAAGCGTGTGATAAATTGCAATTATCAATTAGACACATGAGTTTTAACAGAAAAGTCATTGGTGTCTGCCTGAAGTTTGCACTCGTGACCCCTCGAAAGAGTCGCACGATCTCACTGCAGGGCTTTCACGGCTTGTATATCAGACGTCTGGCTCACAGGTCCCCGAAGCGGTCGGTACATCTGGTGTTCCCGATGTACCGGTTAGCGGCGGAGGGCTTTTCTTTCGCGGGGTTCCTACACGGAGAAGGTGTTCTCTGGGATCAGAGATGACGGCGGGGATGGGGGCAATGTACAACGATACCCTGTCCTTGCCATCGGTAGCGTGGTGGAGCACACAGGACGTTTTAGTCGGTGCGAGTCTGACATAACCGCCGCCTGTCTCCGTCAGGCGGCGGTGCCCATAAGGGGTTTTTTCCTGTATAAAAAAGGGCTATCACAGCTTGTTATTGTAATTAATATTCTTAACTCAGAATAAAACAAAGGGAATCACGCTGCTAAAACTTTATGACACATTGATTTCCACGCGGGCGAAACTGCTGGCACAGCTAGATTCATAATAAGTATGAAACTCCAATACATAAGCTTTAATTAATCGTTCCAGGCGTTCGTGATTGGATGTTTGAATTGGATTTCGTTTGCGAATGGCATCGTGGTCGGCCACGTGGCGAGCGTGATCAGTTCGCTGCAGAAGAACGACGAGGGAATCGACCTCACTGAAGAGCAGATATCGTTGATAGGTAGGACACTAGTATATCCCTCTCACGTGCATCTTACCAACCTGAGTAAAGTCCTTCTCTCCTATTTTTGAAGAGAGAAAGCTTGGACAAAGATTGGAACACGAAGCACGCTGCTCCGTGTTCCAAGAATTCTCTAGAGATGTGCAAATCTCCTAGCAATATTTTCCTATACTGTCATCGTAAAGTAACTATCTGTTACTATCCTACTGCTGAGCATAGGCCTCCTCTCTCCTTTTGTTGGAAAAAAGGATTGGAGCTAAAACCTATCACGCTGCTCCGATGCGAATTGGTAGCTACACATATCTCCAGAATTGTCTAGAGTTATGCACGTTTACTCACAATTTTTTCCCTTTCTAAAAAGGGTGTGATAAATTGCAATTGTCAATTAGACACAAGTTTTCTTCAATAGAAAAACTCATTTACACCTGCCCGGGGTTTGAACTCATGATCGTCTCTAAAGAGCATGGATTATCTCAGTCATAAGTTCTCGCTGTCCAGCATCTTCAACTATAAGGAAGTCAGATAGACACATTTATATTTACCCAAAATAAATAGACATTTGCTGTTACATTGTTTTTCTATTTTCAGCGTCAATATTATCTACGATGTGCACGATCGGCTTAGCACTGGCTGCTGCTGTCACAGATAAAGTAGGCCGAAGATGGTCCTTCATTATCTTCTCTGCTTCAACTATGGTCAATTGGATCATACTGTATCACGCAAGAGAAATGTACCAATTCATGCTATCCAGAGTTATAGCTGGAACATCCGTAGGTGCTCTGGTGAGCCTGACTATATTTGTACCTTCAGAATACACTTCACCAGACACGAGAGCATTCTTCTTGAACATGATTACAACAGTAGCACCCGCCATCGGAACGAGTCTGGCACATGCGATCGGCGTTGTCTTACCTTGGCGAACGGTAACTTTGATCGGAACATTTGCAACTGGCTTAGGAATCATACTTCCCTATTTTTGGGTAGAAAGCCCGCATTGGTTGGCATCGAAAGGGAAATTTGAGGAGTCGGAGACAGCGTTCCGAATGTTGCACGGAAGGAAACCGAATACAGAACGAGAGTTGCAACTTCTTATCAATATGGAGAAGAGTAAGCTGAAGAAAGGTAAAGAAACGAACTGCAACTCGACGCTGAAAAGACTATTCGTCGCATTCAGAAGGAAATACTTCTGGGGACTTTTAGTATTCGGAATTTTGATTAATATATACTTTACAGTGGCAGGGAAGTTGCTTTTCAGTGTGTTAGGGACTGTTATTCTAGAAGAAATTACTGGCACATCAGACGTTTTGCTTTTCACGTTATTGATAGATGGATTTATAATTATTGGCTCGTGTATGTCTTGTCTATTGATCAGGAAGACATCGATGCGCACTTTGTTATTCTCCACTGGCTTCATCGCCAACGCTACTCTAGTGGTATTCAGTATTTGCTTCTATTTCAAAAACGGCGACACAATTTTCAATTGGATTAACGTCGTATTGCTCGCATTGTATTTCATCATTGTTAACTCTGGACCCTATCCAGTGTTGGAAGCTCTGTTAAGTGAATTATTCCCGTTAGAATTAAAGGTGTACGTGTACTCTATAACTGGAATAGTATTTAATATATCTTCAAGTTTATTGATATTTAAGTTACCACTAATAGTAAGTTCTGTGGGATATCATGGATTGTTTTTATTTAATGCTGCCGTCATGTCTGTAAGTCTTGGTTACACATGGTACAAGTTACCAGAGACTAAAGGGAAAACGTTACAAGAAATTGAGATGTACTTTAAGGCAAATAATTTTGATGTTGAAGATGTTCTTAGTAAAGGGCAAACAAAGTCGTTAATATAGATTAATAATGAATGTATGTTGAGCCATCTTTTTGACGTATTCTCGGTTATATACCATACAGTTGTAATAATATTACTTACGAAGTAAATTGCATGTAGCACGGTAAATAGTATAGCAATTATACGATGCTATTTAGTTTAATTTGCTAATATTTCATTAGTCTATACAATTTTATTATTAATGGAGTTTTGTTCTATTAACAAATGTTTGTTAATACAATACAATAATACTGAATCTCATAGCAATAGAACAAGTGCTTTAAAAGATTTTATTTAATTTCCCTTGTTTGTATTTGAAGGTGGACTTGTAAGTTAACTTTGATCCACTTTCCGATGTCCGATTGAGCTGAAATTTGACATACTGGTCCAGGCCCGATGACAATGCATGTTTATAATAAGCTTGACCTGATGCTGCCAAAATTGGCTCCACACGAGGGAACTCCTTGACAGTTAATAGTACGGACATAAAATTTGTTAAAAGCTTTTTAAAAGCAATTAAAATTAACTCATTTAACTTGGTATGTGTGTGAACGTCACATCAATTTTAATAGAAAGCTGGTTAGTGGACTGTATATTTGTGATTGATATGCAGATCTTTGCCCAAATCAGTGAGTATTAAAAACCACACCAACCTTGCTATCCACATTCGCCCCGAATGGACGGAGACCTGTTGCCAGACGCACGGCGCACCAGCTGGATGTGGACTTGGCGCAGCACTATTCACTGTTTGGAAATGCACACACCTCACAAGGACAATAACGTATCGTCCGCAGAACGTTCTCGAAGCAAGAGTCTGATGTTAAAGACCACACACCTCACTGAGACGACAACGTGTCGTCTGTTGAACGTCCGGAAGGCAAGTGGGCGTCTACGCACCATTTGAATGCGATGGTAGACGAACAAAATTGATGCAGTAATGTTTTGTATTACTACCCACCAATATAATAAAGCAAAGATCGAACAGTATGTTTTTATTTGAAGGTCAAATCTTGCATGTTAAATTTGACCCACTTTCCGGTGTCAGATTTTGCTGAAATTTTACATCTTGCTTCTTAGCCGTGTGGTATCCGGCTAAGTAGAATAGTACCATCCTCATTTCTTACCGAGGTGTCATAAAAGGCGACTAAGGTAAGTCGACCCGCGCTGTGGTATCCGGCTGAGTAGAATAGACCAATCTCATTTCTTACCGAGGTGTCGTAAAAGGCGACTAAGGTAAATTGACCCACCGTGTGGGGTCCAGTTGAGTAAAATAGACCACCTTCTTTCTTACCGAGGAGTCAGTTAAGTAAGTTAAGTTGACATCAGGCAGGCGGCCGGTCGTAAAATACGTAGCCAAATCATATAACAACATGTTTGTTACATGTTGTGCCGACCCCACTTAGGGTGTAATAAGGGCGTTGGCAACCTTACTAATAACATAAATGCAATTTAGGTAAACTGGCTAAGATTGCGGCTTTTAATGAAATCTTATGAAATTCGCCCTAACACAGGGATGGGCAACCTTTCTTATCTACGAGCCAAATTTTTTTTGGCCGCTCATAAAGTAACATTTATTTCCGCCGTGTGGTATTCGGCTGAAAGTACCACACTCTTTTTTTACCGAGGTGTCGTAAAAGGCGACTAAGGTAAGTCGACCCGCCGTGTGTTATCCGGCTGAGTAGAATAGACCACCCTCATTTCCTACCGAGGTGTCGTAAAAGGCGACTAAGGTAAGTGACTCACCGTGTGGTATCCGGTTAAATAGAATAGACCACCCTCTTTCTTATTGAGGTGTCGTAAAATACGACTAAGATTAATTCACGTCAGGCAGGCGGCCGGTCCTAAAATACGTAACCAAATCATGTGACAACATGTTTATGACATGTTGTGCCGACCCCACTTAGAGTAGGATAAGGGCAGGAAGATGATGACATAAAGTAACTTTTAATTATAACTAGCAATCGCCAGCGGCTCCGCCCGCGTGGAAAGATTAAAAACCGTAATATAGTCTTTTGATAATCATAAAAATGGTTAAAGTGGGTTACCTTAAAAGCTAGACATATGCTGTCGCGGATTTTTTTTTAGAACTTTTAGAGGGGAAAAATTTTGTAATACATGATTTTTGAATAACTTGCACCGTTTGCTTAGCACACGCAAGGAAAGCTTTTAATGTTACCGTTTTAGTAATATTTTTTATTACTGCTCCTCTCCTATTCATCTTAGCGTGATGTTATATAGCCTATAGCCTTCCTCGATGAATGGACTATCTTACATTCAAAGAATTTTTAAATCGGTCCAATAGTCCTTGCTGATTCTTCTTGGTAGGAACAGCTTTCCGAACCAGCAGTAGAGTTAAAAGCATTTGTTTACAAGTTTATTTGAATAAAGAATATTTTGAATCAGAATTTGATTTATTTATAATTAGTTTTATTACAAAATAGTACCTGGGTAACCGAGCCTTGCTTGGTAATTTTTTACAAAATAAAAAAAACAAACTTAAAAAAAAAAATAATAGGGTAGGTGGGACTTGATACTATAGTATTTTCATTTCAGACCGCCCCGAATCCCCGAAAAAGCTACGCCGACTTGACAATTTACGGCAAAAATAATATTTTATATTATGTAAATTTAAGTATTTTTTAACGCCCAAAAACAGGGATAAAACGGATTTTTTTTAGAAAACCTAGCTACATCCATTTTTCTCTCCTACATGTTGAATTTCAGGAAAATCGTTGGAGCCGTTTCCGAGATTCACAAGAATATATACATACAAGATTAACTCATTTAAATATTAAAGATTAATGGGAGTAAGTATCTATATATATAAAAGAAAGTTGGTCTAAGTTACACTATTTAAAACTCAAGAACGGATGAACCAATTCGGCCGAAAATTGGTGGAGAGGTTGCTTAGAACCAGGAGACGGACATAGGATACTTTTTATCCCGTTCGACCGCATTTATTTTATCCCGTCAAGTCACTATAAATCGTGGTATTACAAGAACGACTATGACATGGAATAACAAAATTCAAATGAGCGGGGAATAAAAAAATATAAATGACAGTTAAACGTAATTTTGTCTTTGGTTAAGTAAATTTTTGAATTTAGATATTCCAAAGATAGCAAGGAATCTTCATGGTATAGGGAAAGGGGAATTGTTATACTCCAAATTTAACGCGTGCGGGCCACGGGCAGTAATGAATAAAACAAAACTACTGGATAGGTTTTAATCATTTTTTTACTGAGTGACATAGACATAGTATTTTATACCCGTGCGAAGCCGGAGCGGACCACTAGTATAAAATAAATTCAATCATATAAATACTTGGCGGGCCGTATAAACATGTTTTAAGAGCCGCAAGTGGCCTGCGGACCGCGGGTTGCACATCTCTGCCCTAACAGGTTCTGCGTCGTTTGGTTAGTCATGCCCTGGAACGGGTTTATTATAATTAATATCTATGTCATTGCGATTATATTTACGTTAAATAGTAACGCTTGTAACCTTACTTTGGAGTTAATCTATATCTTTAATATTTAAATGAGTTAATCTTGTATATATATATTTTCTGAATCTCGGAAACGGCTCCAACGATTTTCCTAAAATTCAGTATGTAGGAGGTTTTGGGGTAGAAAAATCGACCTAGCTAGGTTTTATTTAAAAAAAATAGTTTTATCCCTGTTTTTGGGTATTAAAAAATACTAAAATTTGTAAAAAGTAATAAAATTATTTTGCTATAATCACCCATCAAGTAAAATAGAAAATATATATAATGCTAAATGTAGAGTGGACAATCGGTTATCATACCTGATACATGCAGGATTCGTAAAAAAATACATGCACAAACCTCCACCACCGCCACCACGATACATAAGCACTATATACGTTCATTATCACAAACTCAACAATAGTTTCGCCCCGCAACCGAAGCATCATGAGGAGATAGACTCCACGACCAAAATCGCAAAGCTTTGCGATTTTGGTCGTGGAGTCTATCTTCCTGGATGCTACTTACTTTACTTCATCGCGGATTATAGCAAAATAATTTTATTATTACTTTTGTATTATGGATCTCCGCAAAGTAAATTTGTATTGAATTGAATTTTTGCCATTAACTGTCAAGTAAGCGTAGCTTATTCGGGGAACGGGTGGTCGCGCGAAATGAAAATACCTAGGATCGAGCCCAACCTACACTATTATTTTTTGTTTTTTTTTTTTTATTATGTAAAAAATTACCGAGCAAGGTTAGGTCAACCTGTTACTCTATACTAATATATAAAGCTGAAGAGTTTGTTTTATTGATTGTTTGAACGCGCTAATCTAAGTACTAGACCGATTTGAAAAATTATTTCAGTGCAAGATAGTCCATTTATTAAGGAAGGCTATAGGCTATATAACATCACGCTAAGATGAATAGGAGAGGAGCAGCAATAAAATAAAGTACGAAAGCGACATAATTTAAAGCTTTCCTTGCGTTGAGTAAATAACTATTCAAAAATCATGTATAACAAAATTGTTCCCTTCTAAAAGTTCTAAATAAAAGTCCACGACAGCATATGTCTAGCTTTTAAGGTTAACCCACCTTAACCATTTCTTATGGTTATTAAAAGACTGTATACGGTTTTAATCTTTCCGAACGGGCGAAACCGCTGGCGATTGCTAGTAAATAATATCTATAACATGCGATAAAAAAATTACTATTATTCCTTTAAAAAAGTAAAAATGAAATAGTAAAATAAAGTACTAACCACTGCTGGAAATAGGCCTCTTCTCTCCGTTTTTGGAGAGAAGGATTGGAGCTAAGACCTACCACGCTGCTCCAATGATTGGTAGGTTACATATAATACCAGAATTCTCTAGAGATATGCAGGTTTCCACACGATGTTTTCCTTCACCGAAAAGCGTGTGATAAATTGCAATTATCAATTAGACACAAGTTTCAACAGAAAAACTTATTGGTGCCTGCCCGGAGTTCGAACCTGTGACTTTTCGCTAGAGTTGAACTGTCTCACCGCTGGCCTCTCACAGCTTTTATTATTCCTTTTAGGAATCATCATCTTCCTGCCCCTATCCCACTCTAAGTGGGGTCGGCACATCATGTTATAAACATGTTGTCATGTTTAGGAATAATATAATAAAAAAAGTTATATTTGGTATGCGGCTGAGTAGAATAGATCACCCTCATTTCTTACCGAGGTGTCGTAAAATACAACTAAGGTAAGTTGAGGCGAGCGGCCGGTCGTAAAAACGCAGCCGAGCATGTTTATAACATGTTGTGCCGACCCCACTTATAGTGGGATAAGGGCAGGAGGATGACATAATAAAAAAATAATTGTCGGTTGATAAACAATAAGATGACAGGAATGAAATCGCGGATATAAAATTGCTATAAATAAATTACTATAGTATTAAACCACCGAATTAACTGAATGTCGTTAACTGGCGGATACGGAAATAGCACATATAAACTAAAAGTAAAGTAAAACAGTAAAATCTACTTTTAAACGATACAATACTTGTATCTATACATATAAAACAAGGTCCACAAAATCTGTCTGTATGTTAGTTATTGATTTTCTCAAAATCTACAAAAAGGAGTTTTGTACGTGATCCATTCCACAAAAAGATTTATAATTTTAGAAGAAGGTTTAGGTTAATATTATATTCTTCAGACCGGCTAAACCGACATAATCAATATATAATAATACTAGCTGTTCGCTCCGGCTTCCCACGGGTATAAAACTATAGCCTATGCCAGTCAGTGAAAACAATCATTAAAATCTACCCAGTAGTTTTGATTTATTCATTACTGCCCGTGGCCCGCACGCATTAAATTTGGAGTAAAACAATTCCCCTCTCCTTATACCATGATAGAGCTGTGATGGCCTAGCGGTGACCGTGTGAATCTCTAGAGACGATCATAGGTTCAAACCCGGGCAGACACCAATGAGTTTTTCTATTAAAACTTATGTGTCTATTTGATAATTGCAATTTATCACACGCTTTTCGATGAAGGAAAACATCGTGAAGAAACCTGCATATCTCTAGAGAATCCTAGGGATATGTGTAACCTACCAATCCGCATTGGAGCAGCGTGGTAGGTCTTAGCTCCAACCCTTCTCTCCAAAAATGGAGAGAGGAGGCCTATGCCCAGCAGTGGGATAGTAACAGGCCGTTACTTACTATGCCATGAAGATTTCCTGCTATAGAGCGCAGCGCGGCCTCCGACGCGCTATGTATAGGCCCGCGGCGCGCTGCCGCAACTGCCTTTGCATTTTAAATCTGTAATATCTTCGAAAATTTTCATTTAAATTACATGGTGTAAACGGCCATATTGATCTATATTAAATCAACAATTTATTTAAGGTACTTAGTTGGATAAGGATTAATGCTGTTATGTATAAAAATTGCTTCAAAAATAAGGCATTATTTTTCGTAAAAAGTAAATGACAAAAATTGCTATTGTGTTTTATCCATAAGAGATAGACATATACCATTGCAGAGTTTTCTGTAGACCTTTTTACGATGTACAAATACTTAGTACATTATTTTGATAAATCTCGTAAGGTTCAGCCTGCGTTTGCAATGTAAGCGGAATAAAAATTATTAACGACATCACATTAGAAACCCCAAAAATTACAGTATTTCTCTACTCCATATTGAATGGTATTATATAAACCTTCCTCTTTTATCACTGTATCTATTTAAAAAAACCGCATCGAAATCTGTTGCGTCGTTTTAAAGAATTAAGTATACATAGGGATATAGGGACATAGAGACAGACAGGGAATGCGACTTTGTTTTATACTATGTAGTGATAAATAAATAAATAAATAAATATATGGGACACTTACACACACGGTCGTTTGTCCCCAAAGTAAGTAACTTAATACTTGTGTTATGGTAGACAGACAACTGGTGAATACATACTTATATATTTTTTAAATACATGTATACACCCAGACTCGAAGAACAACAAATTCATTTATAGAAAATGTTGGCCCTCGGCGGGAATCGAACCCGCAACCCGCGGAGCTGAAGGCAGTGTCACTACCCACTGCGCCAACGGGTCAGTCAGTCCCATATATTATATCTTGATAAGGTATTCAAAGCAACAAAAGTAATAGCTATAAAAAAACACTATTGTCAAAATTATCATTTATTTAAAATAAATACAGTCGTCATTAATTATTTGAACACTATCAACTTTCATATCACATTGAAAACATTTTTTTTAAAAATTATTTACAACAAAAAATATTTACATCATTTTAAAAATTACCGATCAAGGCACGGTCACCCAGGTACTTATTATTAAAACTAGCTAACGCGACACACATCTTGTCTACTATTTAAGTAGGAGAGTTTTATAAATTTCCATAAAACTTAAAACGGTTGCCTGTAAAGTCGGTTTTACGGGCAAAGATTTTACGTGACAACGTCTTTTTAAATGTGATGGTTTGGAGTGGGAGAGAGACGCAAGGCATTCGCCAGTCCGGCGGGCCTCTCTTTCGTTCGGTGACTCGTCGTAACAGACGTGAGCGGGCGTTACACTTTTTCATGAGTGACTCCAATCCGCAGCCTAATTTAAGACGTTGTCACGTCAAAACAATTTTTTCTCTTATAAGAATCTTCTATATGTATGGTATCGAGCATACAATATTGTGAAAAACTATGCTTTAAGTTAGACCACGATATAACTAGAAAATTTAATTGAAATCAGTTCAGTACTTTAAAGTAATCGCACATCGCGACACGGAATTTGTTTATATAAACACTAGTTTTTATCTGCAACTTTGTTTTCGTGAAGTTGTCGCGTGATTGGTTGATAACAGATTCCAGATTCCTGAAGAAGTAACAGGATTTATTTATTTGATTAGGTCCGCCAACAGAGTAAACATTTTTTATTAGCTTAATTATTAATATACATTTTAAAAGTCTAATGCTACCCTATTTATAAGTGGACACAGCATGTTAAAAAAAAAAGTACATTATGATCATTATAAAATTGTCAACATATTAGAATTTCAAAAGTCAAGTCAAGTCAAAGTAAGAATATGTCATTACAATAGTCAGAGAGTTAAAATAGCGAGTAATAATGATAAATAACAATAATAATTAGACTACAATAGTAATAAAAATAAATATAATATATTTAAAATTTGTATTAAAATTTTACATTAAAGGACATTTACTAAAGTCTTACTTATTGAGTTTTTAAAGCGGCCAATTGAGTCATGTGCAATATCTATTGAACCAGACGTCTTTGTAAGATAATTTCTATAGCCATTTCTATTTCTTTTTCTATTTCTATAGCTTATATGTTAGTTGTGCCAAATTTTCTCGATATTGATGCAGCTGATTAGCCGTGAAAGAGTAACGAACATGAATACATATTCACTTTCGCATTTATATTTAGTAGGATAATATTTCTTTATTTAAGTTAGTATTACTATATTAGTGCCTTCATTTGCTCTTTACTTAGAACTTCGTCGACATCAAAATTGTTTGTCTTAAAATACACCTCGATTTCTTGTAAAGTTTTACCTTTCGTTTCTGGTAACATTAACCACATATAACCAACACTAATAAACATTATGGCTGTATTTATCAAGAATAGCCCATGATACCCTATAGAACTTACTATATGTGGCAATAAGACTATAGTTAATGTAACCGCACCAGCATCTATCACACCCGAGAAGAAGAAAACGTATATTTTCAATTCTAAAGGAAACATTTCGCTGGATATTGCTTCTAAAACTGGATAGGGACCAGTGTTTATAGTTATAAAATACAACGCTAATAAGACAACGTTTACCCAGTTAAAGTAAATATCACCGTTTTTAAAGTAATAGCAAATACTGAAGAGAACTAATATAGCATTAGCAGCAAAACTAGTGGAGAACAACAAAATACGCATAGAAGTTTTCCTAATCAATACACAAGACATACACGATCCGAAAACAATAAATACGTCAATTAAAATCGTGAACAGCAATACATCTGATGTGCCAGTAATTTCCTCTAATATAACAGTCGCTAAAACACTAAATAACAACTTTCCAGCAGCTGCGAAATAGATGTGTATGAATAAACTCAATAGTATAAGTCGCCAAAAGTATATCCTTTTGCAGGCTACTAAAAGTCTTTTCAAAGTTGGCTCGCAGTTAGTTTCGTTGGCTCGTTCCAATTTGTTCATTTCCATTTTAATAAGGTGATTCAATTCACGTTCTGAGGCCATAGTATTGCCGTGCAGCGTTCTAAACGCTATTGTGGACTCCTCGAACTTTCCTTTTGACGCTAGCCAATGCGGGCTTTCAATCCAAAAGTAAGGAAGCAATATTCCTAAACCAGTTGTAAATATTCCGAACAAGGCAACTGTTCTGTAGTGGAATACGATGCCGATAGCGTGAGCCAAACCTGTTCCTATCGCCGGAGCAGCTGTAGTTATCATATTAAGATAGAATTGTCTCGATATTGGCGATGTATATTCTGATGTAACGAATATATTCAATGATAATAGAGCGCCTACTGATATTCCTGCCATGATTCTTGATAGCATGAACTGGTACATTACTCTTGCGTGATACAGAATAATGAAGTTCACCATAGTTGGTATGGAGAATAAAATGAACGCCCATCTCCTACCAAGTTTGTCTGTGACAGCGGCTGCTAGTCCGAAACCAATGAAACACGTCGACGCCAGTATAGACGCTGAAAAGAAAAATTTGAATGAATCAAATGCTTTTAAAAGAAACGGGGAGTTATGGGCCAATTGTAAAAATTGAGGTATGGTTTGACATAAGCGGTATATTTTTGTGTTATAGAAAGCTGAATAGAATAGTACCACCCTCATTTCTTACCGAGGTGTCGTAAAGGTGACTGAGGAAAGTTGACCCGCCGTTTGATATCCGACTCAATAGCTTAGACCCGCTGTATGGTATCCGGCTGAGATACCTATCTCAGCCGGATACCATACAGCGGGTCAACTTACCTTAGTCACTGTTAACGACACCTCGGTAAGACATGAGCGTACTCTTCTATTGAGTCGGATATCAAACGGCGGGTCAACTTTCCTCAGTCACCTTTACGACACCTCGGTAAGAAATGAGGGTGGTACTATTCTATTCAGCAGGTCACCCAGATACTATATATATACCTATATATATAGTATCTGGGTGACCGAGCCTTGCTCGGTAATTTTGTTTAAAGATACAAAAAAAATTAAAAAGATCAAAACTGAAAAAAAAATGAAATAAAAAAAAACGGTTGCCTGTAAAGTCAGTTTTACGGGCAAAGATTTTACGTGACAACGTCTTTTTAAATGTGATGGATTGGAGTGGGAGAGAGACGCAAGGCATTCGCCAGTACGGCAGGCCTCTCTTTCGTTCGGTGACTCATCGTAACAGACGTGAGCGGGCGTTACACTTTTTCATGAGTTTCAAGCCGCAACCTAATTTAAGACGTTGTCACGTCAATAGTAAAATATTGCAGGTGGGATGGATGTATTTTCACCCCCAAATGAACTACCATGACTTTACATTTGACAGCAAAAATTGTCTATTGAATTCAACGTAAATTTTAGCATTTTCCCAAAAACATGGATAATAAGACAAACTTAGCTAGATCGAATTTTTCCCTCCAAAACTCCCTACATGCCGAATTTGATGAAAATCGTTGGAGCCGTTTCCGAGATTTGGAAAATATATTTATGGATATACATACAAGATTAACTCATTTAAATATTAAAGATATATATAATTTTGTTGAAAAGAACCTTTTTTACATGTTTACCTTTAGTTAAGTACCTAAACCTACGGAGTATAAATCTTTCACGTAAGTTAATAATGCATTTAGTTGGTCTATAAAAAGTTAACGATATCTAATTTGGGTACTAAAACCAAGGAAGTAATTTTTTACTTCCTTACGTGTTAAAATAATATGAGATTATCTATAAGCATATTGTTTTTTACTGTATATTATTAAAACAATAAACATATTTTTTAAAAAGGGCAAAAATGAACAATAACATTGAAACAAGGGTAAAAAATCTTATAACGAAAATTATTATTATTAACTAATAATAGTCGTTATATTCCATTCAAAATTTCCATATTTGTTTACTTCATCATACTTAAATGAGTTAATCTTGTTGTCATCAGATTGTAATCATTGTATATATATATGATTATATATATGATTGTAATCATTGTATGAAATTCAGCATGTAGGAGGTTTTGGGGAAAAAAATCGATTTAGATAAGTTTTATGTGAATGTAGATAGCAGAAGCTAGCATAAAGATATATGATATAGGGAAAGGGGAATTATTTTACTCCAAAATTAACGCGTGCGGGCCACGGGCAGTAATAAATAAATCAAAACTACTGGATCGATTTTAATCATTTTTTTCACTGAGTGACATGGGCTATATATTTTACACCCGTGCGAAGCCGGAGCTGGCCGCTAGTTTTGTATATAAAGACATTCTGTAATTAATTGTAAAAATAAAATACATAGGGAAAAATGTAAAAAGTAAATAAGTAAAAATGTAGTTTATGAATGTAGATATTACAAAGATAGCAGGAAATCTTCATGATATAGGAAAAGGGGAATTGTTTTACTCCAAAATTAACGCGTGCTGGCCACGTACAATAATTAATAGAACAAAGCTACTCAATAGATTTTAATCATTTTTTTCTCTGAGTGACACGGGCTATATATTTTATATACGTGCTAAGCCGGAACGGGCCGCTAGTGAATATAAAATTGTATCATACCTATCAAAGATGTTTGTTGCTCGCTCAAGTCTATTCCTTCTTCTTTCTTCTGTAACGAGGCGACCACGCATGCGACGTGGCCGAAAACGAATCCATTCGAAAAAGATATCCAGTTGAGACTCCCGATGACAAAGAGCTGAAACATTAAATTGTAATATTGTTTATTGACGTGACAACGTCTTAAATTAGGTTGCGGCTTGGAGTCACTCATGAAAAAGTGTAACGCCCGCTCACGTCTGTTACGATGAGTCACCGAACGAAAGAGAGGCCCCCCCGGACTGGCGAATGCCTTGCGTCTCTCTCCCACTCAAACATGATTGGTCCGCCACGCGCGCAGCACTAGAGAATTAGGCGCGTTGAATCGGTGCGTGCTTGTGTCTCTGTCTTTCTCGAGCGTTCTTGGTTAATTTTAAGTTAAGTTTAAGTTTACATGTACAATGTTTAAGTAAACAAAATATATTTCTATAGTTAAAATTTGTGCAATTCTTATTTTCATTCAATTTCTTGTTCCTATTGTGCAATTTAATAATATTCATATCAATAAATATCCTACTGAGAAAAAGACGTCACGTAAATTCTTTACCCGTAAACCGACTTTACAGGCAACCGTCTTTTTTTTTACTTTTTTCTATATAGGAAAGTTACACAATAGAATTATTTTGCTGTAATCCGTGTTTCTTAAGAGAATCTTTTATTTACTGTTTACTATATTATTGATATTATAGTATAGTATAACTTGGTCTATTATATTTTGTAAAGGGGGAGTCTCTGGCGACCTGAAATACAGGGAATCCTAGTTCAAGCGTCAGTCTCCTTCCATAGCAATTCTAATGTAATAACTTATGAATCATCAACAAAGTGGATATAATCGGTGTTTTAAGTATAATTAAAATAGAAACTTATTATTTTGTTAAATTAATGTAACCTGTATGTGAGTTAATAAATACATATTCTATTGTATTAAACGATATTACGCACGCTTAGTATTAAAGTGACCTAATTTAAAAAAGTGTTTTAGTGGCAAATTGTAATAAAGCGTAGCCTATAAAACTAGTGATGTTAAATAGACCTATAACTTGTATCAAGACTAGCTATTTTACATGGATATGTATGAACGCGAAGAGAACATGCATAAATAGCACGCTTAGTATTAAAGTGACCTAATTTGAAAAAAGTGTTTCAGTAGCAAATTGTAATAAAGCGTAGAATATAAAACTCGTGATGTTAAATAGACCTATAACTTGTTCAAGACTAGCTATTTTACATGGATATGTATGAACGCGAAGAGAACATGCATAAATCGCACGCTTAGTATTAAAGTGACCTAATTAAAAAAAGTGTTTTAGTGGCAAATTGTAATAAAGCGTAGCCTATAAAACTCGTGATGTTAAATAGACCTATAACTTGTATCAAGACTAGCTATTTTACATGGATATGTATGAACGCGAAGAGAACATGCATAAATCGCACGCTTAGTATTAAAGTGACCTAATTAAAAAAAGTGTTTTAGTGGCAAATTGTAATAAAGCGTAGCCTATAAAACTCGTGATGTTAAATAGACCTATAACTTGTATCAAGACTAGCTATTTTACATAAATATGTATGAACGCGAAGAGAACATGCATAAACCGCACGCTTAGTATTAAAGTGACCTAATTAAAAAAAGTGTTTTAGTGGCAAATTGTAATAAAGTGTAGCCTATAAAACTCGTGATGTTAAATAGACCTATAACTTGTATCAAGGCTAGCTATTTTACATGGATATGTATGAACGCGAAGAGAACATGCATAAATCGCACGCTTAGTATTAAAGTGACCTAATTAAAAAAAGTGTTTTAGTGGCAAATTGTAATAAAGCGTAGAATATAAACTCGTGATGTTAAATAGACCTATAACTTGTATCAAGACTAGCTATTTTACATGGATATGTATGAACGCGAAGAGAACATGCATAAATAGCACGCTTAGTATTAAAGTGACCTAATTTGAAAAAAGTGTTTCAGTAGCAAATTGTAATAAAGCGTAGCCTATAAAACTCGTGATGTTAAATAGACCTATAACTTGTATCAAGACTAGCTATTTTACATAAATATGTATGAACGCGAAGAGAATATGCATAAATCGCACGCTTAGTATTAAAGTGACCTAATTAAAAAAAGTGTTTTAGTGGCAAAATTGTAATATAGCGTAGCCTACAAAGGTTGTGTGTTAAAAAGTCTTATAAGTTGGAAGAGCAAGAGCTATTTTATATGTATGAACGCGGAGAGAGCCGAAAATACACACTTAGTATTAAAGTGACCTAATTTAAAAAAGTGTTTTTGTGACCCGCCGTGTGCTATCCGGCCCACCTCATTTCTTTCCGAGGTGTCGTAAAAGGCGACTAAAGTAAGTTAACCCATCGTGTGGTATCCGACTGATTTAACTAGACCACCCTCATTTCTTAACAGGGTGTAGTAAAAGACGACTAATTCAGTAAACCCGTCGTGAAGTATCCGGCTGTGTAGCATAGACCACCCTCATTTCTTACCGAGGTGTCATGAAAAGCGATTAAGGTAAGTCGACCCGCCGTGTGGCAAGTAGAAGAGACCACCCTCATTTCTCGAGATGTCGTAAAAGCCGTCTACGGTAAGTTCACCCGCCGTCTGGTATCCGGCTGAGTAGAATAGACCACATTCATTTCTCGAGGGGTTGTAAAATACAACTAAGGAAAGTTGACGTCAGGCAGGCGGTCGTATAATAACTAGCCAAATCATATATCAACACGTTTCAAACATGTTGAACCGACCACTTAGAATGGGATAAGGGCAGGAGATAGATTAGTTTTAGTTTCGTTTTTAAATTTTAATAGTAACTAGCGGCTCGCTCCGGCTTCGCACGGGTATAAAATGATATGGACACACAGAGAAAGCGACTGTGTTTTATACTATGTAGTGAAGTTTAGCTATTATTTTGATAATTTTCAAATTTTTTACCATACTTAACCAAAGAAAAATTTACGTATAGCTGTCATTTATGTTTTGTTATACCATGTCATAGTCGTTTTTGTTATACCACGTTTTATAGTGACTTGACGGGATAAAATAAATGCAGTCGAACGGGATAAAAGGTATCCTATGTCCGTTTCCTGGTTCTAAGCAACCTCTCCACCAATTTACAGCCGAATTGGTTCATCCGTTCTTGAGTTATAAATAGTGTAACTAAGACCAACTTTCTTTTATATATATAGATTTACTTATTTTTGTAGTTTACATTTCAATAAACAAACAGTTTAAATATAAATATTACGACATCCAATTGAAATGTGTAGTTGACAATTTACTTAGCCTGTTTATTTAACAACTAAAAGTTTGCTTACTAAGTACCTACTTAATAAAAATGTAAAACGACGAACGAATTTGCCATAATTAACATATTCGCAATTTATAAAATTGCTCCATCATTGTAGAGTGGTAGAGACGTTGCTTGTTTTGCAGATATCAGCTGTTTCGTATCTTTAATATTTAAATGAGTTAATCTTGTATATATATATTTTTGCAAAATCTCAGAAACGGCTTCAACGATTTTCCTGAAATTTAGCATGTAGGGGGTTTTGGGGGAGAAGAATCGATCTAGCTAGGTTTTATTTTAAAAAAAATCGTTCTATCCCTGTTTTTGGGCATAAAAAATACTAAACTTTACATTGAATATAAACACTATTTTAGTCGTAAATTGTCAATTTACGACTAAAGTCGTAAAAGAGTCGGCGTAGCCTTTTTGCGAAATTGGCGGTCTAGAGAAATGAAAATACCTAGGATCGACCTTAACTATATAATTTTTTTTATTTTGTAAAAAATTACCTTAACTCAACTGTCAACTGTACTTTAATCATCATCCTCCTGCCCTTATCCCACTCTAAGTGGGGTCGGCACAACATATTATAAACATGCTGTCACATGATTTGGCAGTTTTTTTACGAACGGCCGCCTGCCTGACGTCAACTTACCTTTGTCGTATTTTACGACACCTCGGTAAGAAAGAGGGTGGTCTATTTTACTAAACCGGATACCACACGGTGGGTCAACTTTCCTTAGTCGCCTTTTACGACACCTCGGTAAGAAATGAGGTTGGTCAATTCTACTCAGCCGGATACCACACGGCGGGTCGACTTACCTTAGTCGCTTTTTATGACGCCTCGGTAAGCAATGAGGGTGATCTATTCTACTAAACCGGGTACCACACGGTAGGTCAACTTAACTTAGTCGCCTTTTACGACATCTCGGTAAGAAATGAGGGTTGTCTATTCTACTAAACCGGGTACCACACGGTAGGTCAACTTACCTTAGTCGCCTTTTACGACACCTCGGTAAGATATTATTGTGGTACTATTCTATTCAGCCGGATACCACACGGCGGGTCGACTTACCTTATTCGCCTTTTACGATACCTCGGTAAGAAATGAGGTTGGTCTATTCTACTCAGCCGGATACCACACGGCGGGTCGACTTACCTTAGTCGCCTTTTACGACAACTCGGTAAGAAATGAGGGTGGTCTATTCTACTAAACCGGGTACCACACGGTAGGTCAACTTACCTTAGTCGCCTTTTACGACACCTCGGTAAGAAATGAGGTTGGTCTATTCTACTAAACCGGGTACCACACGGTAGGTCAACTTACCTTAGTCGCCTTTTACACAACCTCGGTAAGAAATGAGGGTGGTACTATTCTATTCAGCCGGATACCACACGGCTAGAACCAGGTACTTTAAAATGAAAACAATTAAATTATTATTACTTCGAACCAAAGTAAATGCAAACCCAACTTTAAAAGGTTATTCGCGCCATAAAAAAAGTGTAACGATAAAAAATTAACCAGAACATAAACGTAAGTCACTTTGTTTTTATTATCAGCTATAATTATCTTAAGCTGTGATAGCCCAGCGGTGTGACCGTGTGACTCTTTCGAGAGGGTCACGAGTTCAACTCCGGCAGACACCAATGAGTTTTTCTATTAAAACTTATTTGTCTAATTAATAAGTGCAACAAAAGTAATAATAAAATTATTTTGCTATAATCCGCGAAGAAAGGATTATATATATATTCTTCGCGGATTATAGCAAAATAATTTTATTATTACTTTTGTATTATGGATCTCCGCAAAGTAACGCCTAATTCTATAAATTATTTAATAAGTGCAATTTATCACACGCTTTTCGGTGAAGGAAACATCGTGAGGAAACCTGCATATCTGTAGAGAAATCTGGGGATATGTGTAACCTACCAATCCGCATTGGAGCAGCGTGGTAGGTCTTAGCTCCAATCCTTCTCTCCAAAAACGGAGAGAAGAGGCCTATGCCCAGCAGTGGGATTGTAACAGGCCGTTACTTTACTACTCTTAGTTATCTTTTGTAGTTAATTAATTTTAGACAACGTATATATATCGACCCTCATTTCTTATTGAGGCATCGTAAGAGGCGCCTAAGATAAGTGGACCTGCCGTATGGTATCCGGCTGAGTAGAATAGACCACCTTCTTTCTTACTGAGGCGTCGTAAAAGGCGACCGAGTTGAGTTGCCCGTCTTACCTTAGTCGCCTTTTACGACACCTTGGTAAGAAAAGAGGGTGGTACTATTCTATTCAGCCGGATACCACACGGCGTATTAGTATAGAATATCTGGGTGACCGAGCTTCGCTCGGTAATTTTTAACAAAAAAAAACTTAAAAAAAAGAAAAAACTATTATTTAGTTGGGATCGATCCTTGGCACTCACATTTCTCGAGGCTGCCCGCTAACCAAATAAGCTACGTCGACTTGACAGTTAATGGCGAAAATTCAATTCAATATAAATGTTAGTGTTTTTTAATGCCAAAAATAGGGATAAAACAATATTTTTTTTACATAAAACCTAGCTAGATCAATTTTTCTCCCCCAAAACCTCCTACATGTTGAATTTCAGGAAAATCGTTGGAGCCGTTTCCGAGATTCGGAAAATATATATATATACAAGATTAACTCATTTAAATATTAAAGATTAACTCATTTAAATTTTAAAGATGTTGATTGTTAAGAGCGTAGGTTTTATATACCGGTAGTAATTAATTGTTCAATTTGTTTAAAACATTGTAATAAAGTTCACATATAAATATTATTGCAATTGATTCTAGTAAATTGTCCGCAAACTAATGATTTCTCGGCTTCGCAAGGTTGTTATACGCTTTATTGTTCATTAAATCACTACATAGTATAAAACAAAGTCACATTCTTTGTTTGTCCATATATCCCTATGTATGCTTAAATCTTTAAAACTACGCAACAGATTTAGATGCGGTTTTTTTAATAGATAGAGTAATTGAAGAGGAAGGGTTATATGTATAATACATTCAATACGGAGTAGATAAATACTGTAATTTTTGAGGTTTCTAATGTGATACATTGCAAACGCAAGCTGAACTCTACGAGATTTATGAAAATGATGTACTAAGTATTTGTACTCCTTGAAAAGGTCTACAGAAAACTCCGCGATGGTATATGTTTTTCTCTTATGGATAATCCACAATTGCATTTTTTTTAATGAAAAATAATGCCTTATTTTCAAATAAATTTTTATACAATACAGCATTAATCCTTATCCAATTAAGTACCTTAAACACAATGTTGATTTAATATAGATCAATATGACCGTTTACAGCATATAACTTAAATGAACATTTTCGAAAATATCACAGATTTAAAATCCCGCGAGGAACCCGCGCTTCGCCCTATTAGCACTTCGAATTTAGCAGCGACCGGAGGCGCAACTAAATGTCCTTCTTTCAAGTTTATATTGTCTAATGATAAGAAAGCTATGAATGTTGTATGTAAAGACATTGTCTAATCAATTGTAAAAATAAATAATATCACTTCGAATTTAGCAGCTATGTCGCTCTTTCAAGAGTTTGTTTAAAGACATTCTGTAATTAATTGTAAAAATAAAATACATAGGGAAAAATGTAAAAAGTAAATATATAGTATATTAATTTAGATATTAGATATAGCAGGAAATCTTCTTGGTATAGGTAGAGGAGAGTTGTTTTTCTCCAAATTTATTGCTTGCGGGCAGTAATGAATAAATCAAACTACTGGATCGATTTTAATCATATTTCTTTCAGAGTGACATGGGCTATATATTTTATACCCGTGCGAAGCAGGGGCAGTAGTATATATATGAAATGAAATGAAATGAAATGAAATTTGTTTATTTCTTCCCCATGTGAAACGAAGACATGCACTTAATATGACTTATTCTACATTTCACATGACAAAGAAAGGGCAACGGCTCAGTGTACGCCACATGTCACAACAGAAAACTGAGGTGACACACAGCACTGGTTTTCAGCCGCGGCCCTTTGAGTGTCATCACGGAAAACATTTCTTAATACTACTGCTACTATGAAAAAATGAAATTATGCAACGAAAAAAAACTTAATTATAAACCTTAAATACCTTACCTTAATTAAATTAATTCTACGTAATAATATAAATAATAACTATTTTAACTTGTGTTAGTTTTACTATTTTTATTATATACTAGCGGCCTACCCTGCTTCGCACGGGTATAAAATATATAGCCTATGTCACTCAGTGAAAAAAAATATTAAAATCGATCCAGTAGTTTTAATTTATTCATTACTGCCCGTGGCCCGCACGCATTAAATTTGAAGAAAAACAATTCCACTCTCCCTATACCAAGAAGATTTCCTGCTATATCTAACATCAAAGTAATTATTAATTATAAAGAAAAAAAAGTAATTATTTACGACATCACATTAGAAACATTACAGTATTTCTCTACTCCATATTGAATGTTATTATACATTCCTCTTGAATCACTCTATCTATTAAAAAAAACCGCATCAAAATCTGTTGCGTAGTTTTAAAGATTTAAGCAGTCATAGGGATATAGGGACAAACAAAGAATGTGACTTTGTTTTATACTATGTAGTGATAATCCCTATAGCATGATTCAGTATTCACGCGCGATGGCTTATTATTAGCGTATTTCATGTATAACTTTGGTGTTTCTATACCGATTTCAATTATTCTTTTTTTATACAATGGTTAATACTATTCACTTTTTTATTTAGGGATGATTGAGAGTGATATAAACGTAGGAGTAGACAAATATAACCAGAAAGCTTCGAACTGCTAAGCTATCGGGAGTTACACGTCTTATTGTGAGTCAACCATAAAAGATAGACATATGCTGTCGTGGGATATTTTTTATATAATTTTAAGGAAAACATTTCCGTCATACATGATTTCTGCGTAGCTTTAACCATCAAGGTTGCACACGCGACGGAAGCTTAAAAAATGGAGTAACTTCTCCCATTTTCCCGACATTTCCCTTCACTGCTCTGCTCCTATTGATTGTAGCGTGATGAAAAGTATACTATAACCAGCCCAGGAGTATGAAAAAAAATTGTACCGAGTTTCGTTAAAATCCGTCGAGTAGTTTTTGTTTCTATAACGGTTATACAGACAGACAGACAGACAGACAGACAGACAGACAAAATTTTTACTGATTGCATTTTTGGCATCAGTATCGATCCCTAATCACCCCCTGATAGTTATTTTGGAAATATATTCCAGTTACAGAATTGACCTCTCTACAGATTTATTATAAGTATAGATTTTTGTTATTCCCCGCCATCATATTATTACATTTATAATTTAATTTTCATATTACTATATTCTATGACTACAAACAAAAGAAACGGAAATTTATAAAACAGAAATGTCAACTTGAAATTTCTCATAAAAAATTTGATTTTGTAGTAAAAACTGTTTCAACTTTGATTTAAAACAAGTTTTACTGCATAGATCTCGAATAGGTGGTGGAATAGGTGGTGGAATGGAATATAAATACAAGATTAACTCATTTAAATATTAAAATTATTACTATCCAAACAACAATTGAGTCACTGACAACTTCACTATTTCTTTTTAATTACTGAACTAATATAACGAGGCAACGACCGCTTCAAATACAATACCCCCATAGTTTACATTCACAAATTATTTTCTCTTACATTATTGTAAATAGTTTATTTTTTTGTATATATTTAAATGTTGACACAACTGTTTTTTAATTAATAATAGATTTATTATTATCGCTATATTCTTCCCTTGTTGTACGTAAACAATAATAATTTTGTTTGCGCATCTTACTAATATTATAAATGCGAAAGTTTCTGAGTTTGTTATTATTTCACGGCGAATCCGCTAAACCAATATCGATGAAATTTGCCACAATTGTTCCTTATACACCGTCATGCGTATAGGCTATAGCAATCCTGTTGATGGAATAGGAGGAAATTTAAAAACGCCCTCTATAATAAACCTATGGAAGTTTTTTTATTCACAATCTGTCAAAGTCAAATCTGTTTATACAGAAATAGATTCCAAGTTTTTCGGCGTACACGTAACAGAGAAACAGACTTTCGCATTAATAATATTAATGCGAAAGTCTGTTTCTCTGTATAAGTTTGTGTTTCTAGGTTATTAATATTATTAGTTAATAATAAAAATATTACGTGCAGAATAGTACGAAAATTCCTAGCAGAATTTTAATGCACTTGGTCAAGGCCCGTGCTTAGAGACTTCTTTACTGAGAGTAATAAAAGTAATATTATAATTATTATTATTAACTAAATATCTTGACCTAGCTCATGAGATAACCGCCATGTGGGATATTGATTCAACAATAGTTGTTCCGATTGTTGTGTCGACCAACATCTTAAGAGGCTCTCAGTTGTTGGATCAAGCGTAGGATACAAAAGGCAGTTTGCTTGAGACGGCGCGGATTGTGTGGAGGTTTCTCAGTCTGGAGTCAAAACCGCTGTTAGCTTGGATATTGGTTCAGCGGATTGGCCGTGAAAACGTAACAGACAGACAGACAGACTTTCGCATTTATAATATTAGTAAGGATTAAAAAAATATGAAACTAAATAATTTATTATGCAAATGATTATGTAACACAAATTTACGATATACTTTAATTTTATATAAATTTTATGCATGAAACGACTTAAGATAAACATTTTGACCCATTAAGAACTTACTAATACGTCTAGAAACAGAATAATACAACATTGCAACCTTAAGACAACGTTAAAAATATATTTTGATGTTACAAAATGTTATCTATCTATACTTATAATAAATCTGTAGAGAGGTCAATTCTGTAACTGGAATATATTTCCAAAATAACTATCAGGGGGTGATTAGGGATCGATACTGATGCCAAAAATGCAATCAGTAAAAATTTTGTCTGTCTGTCTGTCTGTCTGTCTGTCTGTCTGTCTGTCTGTCTGTCTGTCTGTATAACCGTTATAGAAACAAAAACTACTCGACGGATTTTAACGAAACTCGGTACAATTTTTTTTCATACTCCTGGGCTGGTTATAGTATACTTTTCATCACGCTACAATCAATAGGAGTAGAGCAGTGAAGGGAAATGTCGGGAAAACGGGAGAAGTTACTCCATTTTTTAAGCTTTCGTTGCGTGTGCAACCTTGATGGTTAAAGCTACACAGAAATCATGTATGACGGAAATGTTCTCCTTAAAATTATATAAAAAATATCCCACGACAGCATATGTCTATCTTTTATGGTTGACTCACAATAACACGTATAACTCCCGATAGCTTAACAGTTCGAAGCTTTCTGGTTATATTTGTCTACTCCTACGTTTAGATCACTCTCAGTTATCCCTAAATAAAAAAGTGAATAGTATTAACCATTGTATAAAAAAAGAATCATTGAAATCGGTATAGAAACACCAAAGTTATATATGAAATACGCTAATAATAAGCCGTATGAATATTGAATCATGCTATAGGGATTATCACTACATAGTATAAAACAAAGTCACATTCTTTGTTTGTCCCTATATCCCTATAACTGCTTAAATCTTTAAAACTACGCAACAGATTTTGATGCGGTTTTTTTAATAGATATAGTGATTCAAGAGGAATGTATAATAATATTCAATATGGAGTAGAGAAATACTGTAATTTTTGAGGTTTCTTATGTGATGTCGTAAATAATTACTTTTTTTTCGCTTACATTGCAAACGCAGGCTAAACCCTACGAGATTTATCAAAATGATGTACTAAGTATTTGTACACATTGAAAAAGTCTACAGAAAAGTCCGTTATGGTATATGTCTATCTCTTATGGATAACCCACAAACATTTTCGAAGATATCACAGATTTAAAATCCCGCGAGGAGGTCGCGCTTCGCCCTATAGCACTTCGAATTTAGCAGCGATTGGACGCGCAACTAAATGTCGCTCTTTTAAGAGTAACCTCTAAAGAAAACATGTTTGTATTGTCTAATGATAACAAAGCTATGAATGTTGTATATAAAGACATTCTGTAATTAATTTTAAACATAAAATATATAGGGAAAAATGTAAAATGTAAATATGTAGTATATGAATTTAGACATTTCAAAGATAGCAGGAAATCTTCTTGGTATAGGGAGAGGAAATTGTTTTTCTCCAAATTTAACGCTTGCGGGCAACGTGCAGTAATGAATAAATCAAAACTACTGGATCGATTTTAATCATTTTTTTACACTGAGTGACATGGGATATATATTTTATACCCGTGCGAAGCATGGGCAGGCCGCTAGTCTTTAATATTTAAATGAGTTAATCTTGTATGTATATAAATATATTTTCAGAATCTCGGAAACGGCTCCAACGATTTTCTTGAAATTCAACATGTAGGGGATTTGAAGGGAGAAAAATCGATATAAAGTAAGTAGTTAAGTAACGGCCTGTTGCTATCCCACTGCTGGGCATAGGCCTCCTCTCTCCGTTTTTGGAGAGAAGGATTGGAGCTAAGACCTACCACGCTGCTCCAATGCGGATTGGTAGGTTACACATATCTCCAGAATTCTCTAGAGATATGCAGGTTTCCTCACGATGTTTTCCTTCACCGAAACGCGTGTGATAAAGTGCAATTTTCAATTAGACACATAAGTTTTACTAGAAAACTCATTGGTGTCTGCCCGGGTTTGAACCCTAAACCTCCTCGAGAGGCGCACGGTGTTACCGCTGGGCTACCACAGCTATCAAATAATCGATATAGCAAGGTTTAATTAAAAAAATCTCGATTTATCCCTGTTTTTGGGGTGCTAAAAAATAGGGACAGAAAACAATAGATATTTCAGCTGTCAAATTCAAAGCTGTGATAGCCTAATGGTACAAAAAAGTTCAACAAAAAAGTTCAAAACCTGGGATCGGTTCCAACATATCTCCCGGCGCCTTTTTTATTTTTTATTGCATGTTTTTATATCATCATCACCCATCACCCCACTTAGAGTAGGATAAGGGCAAGAAACCCTTATCCCACTCTAAGTGGGATCGGCACAACATGTTATAAACATGCTGTCACATGATTTGGCTGCGTTTTTACGACCAGCCGCCTGCCTGACGTCAACTTACTTCTGTCTTATTTTACGACACCTCGGTAAGAATTAGGGTGGTCTATTCTACTAAACCGTATACCACACGGTGGGTCAACTTACCTTAGTCGCCCTTTACGACACCTCGGTATGAAATGAGGGTGGTACTATTCTATTCAGCCGGATACCACACGGCGTATTGCATTTTTTTTTGACGTGACAACGTCTTAAATTAGGTTGCGGCTTGGAGTCACTCATGAAAAAGTGTAACGCCCGCTCACGTCTGTTACGATGAGTCACCGAACGAAAGAGAGGCCCGCCGGACTGGCGAATGCCTTGCGTCTCTCTCCCACTCCAGTCCATTACATTTAAAAAGACGTTGTCACGTAAAATCTTTGCCCGTAAAACCGACTTTACAGGCAACCGTTTTTTATATATTTTAACAAATTACTGAGCAAGGTTCGGGCACCCATACTGTTATTTTAAAGTACAAATAGAGATTTTGAATATAGTTAGCATTTATTTGCTTAGTATATAAAAACTTTGACTTAATTGCGTGTGGAAGTTTCCACGCGATTTTTTGCTGATTAATTTAATTAATACGCTTGTTCTATTATATAAGAAGGAATAAGGCCTCATTGAGTGCCACATCTGTGCGATATAATTATCTTATCTTTAACATCTAAATGAGTTAATTTTGTATATATATATATATATATCTTTAATATTTAAATGAGTTAATCTTGTATATATATATATATATATATATATATATATATATATATATATATATATATATATATATATGTATATTTTTTTTTTTTTTTCCGAATCTCGGAAACGACTCCAACGATTTTCCTGAAATTCAACATGTAGGAGGTTTTGGGGGAGAAAAATTGATCTAGCTAGGTTTTATGTAAAAAAATTTATTTTATCCCTGTTTTTGGGCATTAAAAAACACTAATATTTATATTGAATTTAATTTTCGCCATTAACTGTCAAGTCGACGTAGCTTATTCGGGTAACGGGCAGACTGAGAAATGTGAATGCCTAGGATCGATCCCAACTAAATAATTGGTTTTTTTTAAAGTTTTCTTTTTGTAAAAAATTACCGAGCGAAGCTCGGTCACCCAGATAATATATATATATATATATATATATATATATATATATATATATATATATTTTTTTTTTTTTTTTTTTTTCAGAATCTCGGAAACGGATAAAACGTTTTTCCTGAAATTCAGCATGTAGGGGGTTTTGGGGAAGAAAAATCGATCTAGATAAGTTTAATTACAAAAAAAATTCGTTTTATCCCTGTTTTCGGGCTCAAATTTTTCAAATACAATCACAATTTTTCGCTGTCAAATGTAAAGTCATGGCGGTTCATTTGGGGAACTGTTATTTTTTAATTTTTCTTTTCAATTTTATATTTTATTTAATTTTTTTTACATCATTTTAAAAATTACCGAGCAAGACTTGGTTACCCAGGTACTAATTATTATCTTATCTTTAACATTAAAATGAGCTAATCTTATATATTTCCTTACTTAGTAATATCCCGCGGTTTCACCCACATAATAAAAATTTTACAGCACATACACTACACGTATACCAACACAAACAACCACACTAACACAACACCATCATACATAATTTTGTTTACATATTTTATTTTTATTTTTTTCCTTGATTTGTTAACTATAATTTAATTTAAAAATAATGTTCAACTAAAAAAGATTCTTTTTGTTTTTCTATTTAAACTTGTTAATTATATTATGTCTATTACCTAAATAGTTTGACTCAATGTCTACAATGTTTAATCTAAGAAATGTAATCCTTAATGGCTTATGTTAATATTTTTATATTAAGAGTAATTTAGTCATAATAATAGCTGTGGATTTTTTACAAATAAATAAATAAATAAATAATTTTTTATTTTTATACACCGTATTCTATTTTTATAACGGATCCCTATTTTTTAAATGTAATATAGCCTATGTTGCTCAGTAAAGATACGCCGTGTGGTATCCGGCTGAATAAAATAGTACCACCCTCGTGGTACCGAGGTGTTGTAAAAGGCGACTAAGGTAAGTCGACCCGCCGTGTGGTATCCGGCTGAGTAGAATAAACCAACCTTATTTCTTACCGATTTGTCGTAAAAGGCGACTAAGGTAAGTCGTCACACCGTGTGGTATCCGGTTTAGTAGAATAAACCACCCTCTTTCTTACCGACATGTCGTAAAATACGACAGAGGTAAGTTGACGTCAGGCAGGCGGCCGGTCGTAAACACAGCCAAATCATGTGACAGCAATTTTATAACATGTTGTGCCGACCCCACTTAGAGTGGGATAAGGGTAGGAAGATGATGTTGCTCAGTAAAGATGCAGCTTTACAATAGTGAAAGAATTTTTGAATTTTTTCGGTTCAGTAGTTTTTGTGTGACATACAACATACATACAAATTCTTCCTCTTTATATTATTAGTATAGAAATGCGAAAGTCGATCTGTCTGTGTAATATTTATGTACTGTGGTAACAGATCTATAGAAGAATATCTTTAATCTCTTTAATATTTAAATGAGTTAATAATAATCTTGAATATTTGTATGTATGTAATGTATGTAACGGCCTGTTACTATCCCACTGCTGGGCATAGGCCTCTTCTCTCCGTTTTTGGAGAGAAGGATTGGAGCTAAGACCTACCACGCTGCTCCAGTGTGGATTGGTAGGTTACACATATCCCCAGAATTCTCTAAAGATATGCAGGTTTCCTAACGATGTTTTCCTTCACCGAAAAGCGTGTGATAAATTGTAATTATCAATTAGACACATAAGTTTTACTAGAAAACTCATTGGTGCCTGCCCGGGGTTTGAACCCTAGACCTCCTCGAAAGAGGCGCATGGTGTTACCGCTGGGCTACCACAGCTACAAGAAAATATCGTTTTGTCCCTGTTTTTGGGAATTAAAAACATGGTAAAATGTAGAATTGAAAGCAAAGGATGTTTTTAACTTGTCAAACGTGATGTTGCGATAGCCGATGGGTAACGGGCGGACCGAATATGTTCCAAAGCCGTGTTCGAATCCCACATGTCATCTGCGCCTGCTTTATTTTTTTAATGCTTATAAAAAATACCACTTACATATTCAACACACTCACATAGACACATACACACACTTCTCTGGGTTCTTTATCATCATCATCATCATCATCATCAATACAATACATTTGATATTTTTAAGAAAAAATTAGTGTTGTCGTCTCAAAACACGCTTCTAAACATGAAACAATAGTTTTTAAAATTTTTGTCTGTTTATCTGTTTTTCTGTGAATCTGTTTGTCTGTTTGTCTGTATGTCTGTGCGTTTGTTTCCGCTAATCTCAGAAACCGCTGATCTGATTTGGACGCGGTTTTTACTGATATGTAGTAGAAAGCCTCACTTAACATATAGGGTATGTTTTATTTTAATCGGTCAGCAAATAAAAAAGCAATGTCAATTTTAAGCTGAAAGGTCGAATACTATAATACTGGTACTGGCATTTTTTTCCGTTTTTCGCCGTTCCTGAAGAGATTTTCATACTGGACTAGCGGCCTGCCCCTGCTTCGCACGGGTATAAAATATGTATCCCATGTCAGTCAGTGTAAAAAAAATGATTAAAATTGATCCAGTAGTTTTGATATGGCGCTGTATTTAAAGAATGATTTTCCCTATTTTCCCGCTTTTCTATTGAAATTTTTCCTAGATTTTCGTTGCTATAAACCTCACGGAGCCCGAGACCTTTCCAACGAATGCAAAACCGTGGAAATCGGTTCGTGCGTTCTGGAGTTATATCGTCAGGAAGGAAAACCCGATTTATTTTTATATAGTAGATTACATATATTACCATATCTAAGAGAAGTACAAATATTTTTATGAGAACAAGGCCGGTCTGATGCTGATTTTTTTTGAAGAATTTCATATTTTTTATTCCATTTTTTGAGGCACTGTGCGGTTGTTCCCGCTAATCTCAGAAACAGCTGATTCGATTTGAAAACTGTTTTCATTGATAAGTAGTAGAAAGTCTCACACAACATGTAAGGTATGTTTTATTTCAATCGGTCAGCAAATAAAAAAGATATGTCTATTTTAAGTTTAAAGGTCGTATACTATGATACTGTTACTACAATTTTTTTCCAACATGTAGGGATTTTTTTATTTCAATCGGTCAGCAAATACTGGTTCTTGCATTTATTCCGTTTTTCGTTGTTCCTGAAGCGATCTCAATTACTGGATTACATATATTACCATGCCTAAGAGAAGCACAATTCTTTTAATGAGAAATAATCTGAGAATCTGATCTCTCCCATAAGAAGGCGACTGGAGCCTATCTACAATGCTGCTCCAATGCGAATTGGCAGGTTCAACATATTCCTGAAAATGTATAGGGATATGTAGATTTTAAATTGTTCAGTTTCTATAATAGAAACTCACATCTGCCCATCCGGAGAGAATTAATAGAAACTAGAGAGAATGCCATAGACGGAGTTTGCCACTCTTAAAGATAAAAAAAAACATTAAAACCCAAAAGTAATTAAAATATTATTTTGCTATAATTCGCGTAATGTAATTTATTATAGAGAGATATTCATATTTCAATCAATTTACAAAAAACCTTATTAACAAAAGTAATAATAAAATTATTTTGCTATAATCCGCGATGAAATTAAACATTTAAATCTACTTTATAAACTCTTTCTATTGAATATAGAACCCGTAAATTAGTTGTTAAGTTTATTGTAAGCAGGCAGACGCTGCGGGGACATTGTTTTATAATATGAAGTGTTAAAAAATTTAAATGACGTTTCGGTCATATATGACCATGTTTTTATTAAATTAGGCATCATTCAAATTAACCCCAAGAATCGATTAAATTTTGTGATGGAGATATTTGCAGGGTTGACAGAGGGTACTTTCTATTCCGGGACTGAGGTCCACGCGTACGAAGTCGCGGGCGAAAGCTAGTATTATAATAAGACTAGCAATCGCCAGCGGCTCCGCCCGCATGGAAAGATTAAAACCGTATATAGTCTTTTGATAACTATAAAAATGATTACAGCGGGTTAACCTTAAAAGCTAGACATATGCTGTCGTGGACTTTTATATAGAACTTTTAAAGGGGAACAGTTATGTAGTACATGATTTTTTAATAACTATCACCGTTTACTCAGCGCTCGCAAGGAAAGCTTTATATTTAGCCGTTTGCGTAATATTTCTTATTGCTGCTTCTCTTCTATTCATATTAGCGTAATGTTATATAGCCTATAGCCTTCCTCAATAAATAGACTATCTTACACTGAAATTTTTTTTTAAATCGGTCGAGTAGTTCCTGAGATTAGTGCGTTCAAACAATCTATGAATCAAACAAACAAACTCTTCAGCTTTATATATTAGTATAGACAACTTTTAACTATATGTATTTGTACATACAGCCAATACCGAATTTTAATTTATTATCATCATCTTCCTGCCCTATCCCACTCTAAGTGGGGTCGAACATGTTTTAAACATGTTGTCACATAATTTGGCTACGTATTTTACGACCAGCCGCCTGCTTGACGTCAACTTACCTTAATCGTATTTTACGACACCTCGGTAAGAAATGAGGGTGGCACAGGTACAGTGAGTAAATGAAAAAAAATGCTATTGTGGGTTTTCGTTAGGAGATAGACCTTTTCAAGGTGTAGAAATACTTAGTACATCATTTTGATAAATCTCGTAGGGTTTATCCTGCGTTTGCAATGTAAGCGGAAAATAATTTAATTATTTACGACATCACATTAGAAACCTCCAAAATTACAGTATTTATCTACTCGGTATTGAATGTTGTTATGCATATAAACCTTCCTCTTGAATCACTCTATCTATTAAAAAAAACCGCATTAAAATCTGTTGCGTAGTTTTAAAGATTTAAGCATACATAGGGATATAGAAAAACAAAGAATGCGACTTTGTTTTATACTATGTAGTGATATAAATTTTAGTATTTTTTAATGCTCAATAACATGGATAAAACGAATTTTTTTTACATAAAATCTAGATCGTTTTTTCTCCCACAAATCCTCCTACACGCTGAATTTAAGGAAAATAGTTGGAGTCGTTTCCGAGATCCCGAAAATATATTTACGACATCACATTCACATCACATCACATACATACAAGATTAAGTCAAATAAATATTAAAGATTAGTGGGATTAACTCATTTAAATAATAAAAATTAAATTCCACGTACCTGTTCAAACATTTTTCAATTTCCAATCCACGTATCACTAGTCTATTACACTCTATATTTGTTTATTAACTGAATGTTAAGTCACGAGTAAGTCATTTAAATGTAAACGCCTTAGAGTCATTACTAAGTAATAGAAGGAGCTTGGTAAATGGAAACGAGTTGCACACCGGAAGTGCCGATAGAATTGAAAACATAAATAGAAGTTACAATTAAATTATTTTCCTATAATTCGCACTTGTAGAGAATAGAACCCGGGCGACCGAGTCTTGCTCGGTAATGTTTTAAAAGATAAAAAAATGCAATTTATAACGTATAATACTAGCGGCCTGCCCCTGCTTCGCACGGGTATCACTACATATTATAAAACAAAGTCACATATTTCGTATGTACGCATAAAACTTTAAAACTACGCTACAGATTTTGATGCGGTTTTTTTTAATAGATAGAGTGATTCAAAAGGAAGGTTTGTACGTATAATAACATTCAATACGAAGTAGAGAAATACTATAATTTTTGAGGTTTCTGTAAATAATTAAATTTTTTTCCGCTTACATTGCAAACGCAGGCTAAACCCTACGAGATTTATCAAAATGATGTACTAAGTATTTGTAAACCATGAAAAGGTCTACAGAAAAGTCCGCGATGGTATATGTCTATCTCTTATGGATAACCCACAATAGCAGTTTTTTTCATTTACTTTTTACGAAAAATTATGCCTTATGTTCAAAGCAATTTTTATACAATACAGCATTAATTCTTATCCAATTAGGTACCTTAAATAAATTGTTAATTTAATATAGATCAATATTGCCGTTTACAGCATGTAATTTAAGTGAACATTTTCGGAGATATTACAGATTTAAAATCTCGCGAGGAGGCCGCGCTTCGACCTATAAGCACTTCGAATTTAGCAGCGACCGGAAGCGCAACTAAATGCCCTTCTTTCAAGTTTATATTGTCTAATGATAAGAAAGCTATGAATGTTGTATGTAAAGACATTGTCTAATCAATTGTAAAAATAAATAATATCACTACATAGTATAAAACAAAGTCGCATTCTCTGTCTGTCCGTATGTCCGTATATCCCTATGTATGCTTCAATCTTTAAAACTATGCAACAGATTTTGATGCGGTTTTTTTTAAATAGATAGAGTGATTGTAGAGGAAGTTTTACATGTCTAATAACATTCAATACGGAGTAGAGAAATACTGTAATTTTTGAAGTTTCTGTAAATAATAACATTTTTTTCCGCTTACATTGCAAACGCAGGCTAAACCCTACGAGATTTATCAAAATGATGTACTAAGTATTTGTACACCATGAAAAGGTCTACAGAAAAGACCTCGATGATATATGTCTATCTCTTATGGATAACCCACAATAGCAGTTTTTGTCATTTACTTTTTACGAAAAATGATGCCTTATGTTCAAAGCAATTTTTATACAATACAGCATTAATCCTTATCCAATTAAGAACCTTAAATATATTGTCTATTTAATATTGATCAATATGACTGGTGATGTAAATAAGGTTCACTTTTTCCACTACTTAAAATGATCGACAAGGAATTTAATAACAGACGTGTTTCTATATTCAATGTTTAATTGCGACTGACTTAGTATATGAATTATGAACTGACTTAACACAACATACCGCCCACCAAAGGACCATAGGGGTCCTTTAAAACAACTAAATACAGAATTTCATCTAATACATAATCACATCAAAATAAGAAAGAATATTCCAATAACTAGCGGCCTACCCTGCTTCGCACGGGTATAAAATATATAGCCTATGTCACTCAGTGAAAAAAATGATTAAAATCGATCCAGTAGTTTTGATTTATTCATTACTGCCCGTGGCCCGCAAGCGTTAAATTTGGATAAAAACAATTCTCTCTCCCTATACCAAGAAGATTTCCTGCTGTCTTTGGAATGTCTAAATTCATATACTACATATTTACATTTTACATTTTTCCCTATATATTTTATGTTTAAAATTAATTACAAAATGTCTTTATATACAACATTTATAGCTTTGTTATCATTAGACAATACAAACATGTTTTCTTTAGAGGTTACTCTTAAAAGAGCGACATTTAGTTGCGCGTCCGATCGCTGCTAAATTGCTATAGGGCGAAGCGTGGCCTCCTCGCGGGATTTTAAATCTGTGATATCTTCGAAAATGTTCATTTAAATTACATGCTGTAAACGGCCATATTGATCTATATTAAATCAACAATGTATTTAACGTACTTCATTGGATAAGAATTAATGCTATATTGTATAAAAATTGCTTCGAAAATAAGGCATTATTTTTCGTATAAAAGTAAATGACAAAAAATGCTATTGTGGGTTATCCATAAGAGATAGACATATACCATAGCGGACTTTTCTATAGACTTTTTCAATGAGTACAAATACTTAGTACATCATTTTGATAAATCTCGTAGGGTTTAGCCTGCGTTTGCAATGTAAGCGAAAAAAAAAGTAATTATTTACGACATCACATAAGAAACCTCAAAAATTACAGTATTTCTCTACTCCATATTGAATATTATTATACATTCCTCTTGAATCACTCTATCTATTAAAAAAACCGCATCAAAATCTGTTGCGTAGTTTTAAAGATTTAAGCAGTCATAGGAATATAGGGACAAACAAAGAATCTGACATTGTTTTATACTATGTAGTGATAATCCCTATAGCATGATTCAATATTCACGCGCGATGGCTTATTATTAGCGTATTTCATATATAACTTTGGTGTTTCTATACCGATTTCAATGATTCTTTTTTTATACAATGGTTAATACTATTCACTTTTTTATTTAGGGATGACTGAGAGTGATATAAACGTAGGAGTAGACAAATATAACCAGAAAGCTTCGAACTGCTAAGCTATCGGGAGTTACACGTGTTATTGTGAGTCAACCGTAAAAGATAGACATATGCTGTCCTGGGATATTTTTTATATAATTTTAAGGAGAACATTTCCGTCATACATGATTTCTGTGTAGCTTTAACCATCAAGGTTGCACACGCGACGAAAGTTTAAAAAATGGAGTAACTTCTCCCGTTTTCCCGACATTTCCCTTCACTGCTCTGCTCCTATTGATTGTAGCGTGATGAAAAGTATACTATAACCAGCCCAGGAGTATGAAAAAAAATTGTACCGAGTTTCGTTAAAATCCGTCGAGTAGTTTTTGTTTCTATAACGGTTATACAGACAGACAGACAGACAGACAGACAGACAGACAGACAGACAGACAGACAGACAAAATTTTTACTGATTGCATTTTTGGCATCAGTATCGATCCCTAATCACCCCCTGATAGTAATTTTGGAAATATATTCCAGTTACAGAATTGACCTCTCTACAGATTTATTATAAGTATAGATTTCATCATGTAAATAGTTGTGGGCTTCTACAATAACATTAACAATGCAATTTACAATAAAATTTACATTATTATCACTACATGTTATAAAACAAAGTCGCATTCTTTGTTTGTCCATATATCCCTATGTATGCATAAAACTTTAAAACTACGCTACAGATTTTGATGCGGTTTTTTTTAATAGATAGAGTGATTCAAGAAAAAGGTTTGTATGTATAATAACATTCAATACGGAGTAGAGAAATACTGTAATTTTTGAGGTTTCTGTAAATAATTACATTTTTTTCCGCTTACATTGCAAACGCAGGCTAAACCCTACGAGATTTAACAAAATGATGTACTAAGTATTTGTACATCTTGAAAAGGTCTACAGAAAAGTCCGCGATGGTGTAAGTCTATCTCTTATGGATAACCCACAATAGCATTTTTTGTCATTTACTTTTTACGAAAAATAATGCCTTATTTTTGAAGCAATTTTTATACAATACAGTATTAATCCTTATCCAATTAAGTACCTTAAATAAATTGTTGATTTAATATAGATCAATATGGCCGTTTACAGCATGTAATTTAAGTGAACATTTACGGAGATATTACAGATTTAAAATGCCGTGAGGAGGCCGCGCTTCGCCCTATAGCACTTCACATTTAACAGCTATATGTCGTTGTTTCAAGAGTTTGTTTAATGACAAAAAATGTGAATGTAGTATATAAGGACATTCTGCAATTAATTTTAAAAATAAAATACATAGGGGAAAAATGAAAATATGTAGTATATGATTTTAGATATTAGATATAGCAGGAAATCTTCTTGGTATAGGGAAGGAAATTGTTTTTCTCCAAATTTAACGCTTGCGGGCCACGGGCTGTAATGAATAAATGAAAACTACTGGATCGATTTTAATCATTTTTTTTACACTGACTGACATGGGATATATATTTTATACCCGTGCGAAGCAGGGGCAGGCCGCTAGTCACTACATATTATAAAACACAGTCCATATATCCCTATGTACGCATAAAACTTTAAAACTACGCAACAGATTTTGATGCGGTTTTTTTTTAATAGATAGAGTGATTCCAAAGGAAGGTTTGTACGTATAATAACATTCAATACGTAGTAAAGAAATACTGTAATTTTTCAGGTTTCTGTAAATAATTACATTTTTTTCCGCTTACATTGCAAACGCAGGCTAAAACCTACGAGATATATCAAAATAATGTACTAAGTATTTGTACACCTTGAAAAGGTCTACAGAAAAATCCGCGATGGTATATGTCTATCTCTTATGGATAACCCACTATAGCATTTTTTGTCATTTACTTTTTACGAAAAATAATGCCTTATTTTTGAAGCAATTTTTAAACAATACAGCACTAATCCTTATCCATTTAAGTACCTTAAATAAATAGTTGATTTAATATAGATCAATATAGCCGTTTACAGCATGTAATTTAAATGAACATTTTCGGAGATATTACAGATTTAAAATGCCGCGAGTACGCCGCGCTTCGCCCTATAACACTTCGACTTTAGCCACGATGTCGCTCTTTCAAGAGTTTGTTTAAAGACATTCTGTAATTAATTGTAAAAATAAAATACATAGGGAAAAATGTTAAAATAAATACGCAAATATGTACTATATGAATTTAGATATTCAAAGATAGCAGGAAATCTTCTTGGAATAGGGAGAGGGAAATTGTTTTTCTCCAAATTTAACTCTTGCGGGCCACGGGCAGTAATTAATAAATCAAAACTACTGGATCGATTTTAATAATTTCTTTTCACTGTCACTCAGTGACATGGACTATATATTTTATACCCGTGCGAAGCAGGGGCAGGCCGCTAGTAAAATATATAGACCATGTCACTCAGTGAAAAAAAATTATTAAAATCGATCCAGTAGTTAATTAGTTTAGTTTAGTAGTCCACAATAGCATTTCTTGTCATTTACTTTTACGAAAAATAATGCCTTATGTTCAAAGCAATTTTTATACAATACAGCATTAATCCTTATCCAATTAAGTACCTTAAATAAATTGTTGATTTAATATAGATCATTATGGCCGTCAACATTAAGGCCGTAATAATTTAAGAGAATATTTTCGGAGATATTACAGATTTAAAATGCCGTGAGAAGGCCGCGCTTCGCCCTATAGCACTTCGCATTTAACAGCTGAATGTCGTTCTTTAAAGAATTTGTTTAATGACAAGAAAGCTGTGAATGTTGTATATAAAGACATTCTGTAATTAATTGTAAAAGTAAATAAGTAAATATGTAGTATATGAATTTAGATATTTCAAAGATAAGACAAAATCTTCTTGGAATAGGTAGAAGGGAATTGTTTTTCTCCAAATTTAACGCTTGAGGGCCACGGGCATCACTACATATTATAAAACAAAGTCGCATTCTCCGTATGTACGCATAAAACTTTAAAACTACGCAACAGATTTTGATGTGGTTTTTTTTAATAGATAGAGAGATTCCAGAGGAAGGTTTGTGCGTATAATAACATTCAATACGGAGTAGGGAAATACAGTAATTTTTGAGGTTTCTGTAAATAATTACATTTTTTTCCGCTTACATTGCAAACGCAGGCTAAACCCTACGAGATTTATCAAAATAATGTACTAAGTATTTGTACACCTTGAAAAGGTCTACAGAAAAGTCCGCGATGGTATATGTCTATCTATTATGGATAACCCACAATAGCATTTTTTGTCATTTACTTTTTACGAAAAATAATGCCTTATTTTTGAAGCAATTTTTATAAAATACAGCATTAATCCTTATCCATTTAAGTACCTTAAATAAATTGTTGATTTAATATAGATCAATATGGCTGTTTACAGCATGTAATTTAAGTGAACATTTTCGGAAATATTACAGACTAGTGGCCTACCCTGCTTCGCACGGGTATAAAATATATAGCCTATGTCACTCAGTGAAAAAAATTATTAAAATCGATTCAGTAGTTTTAATTTATTCATTACTGCCCGTGACCCGCACGCGTTAAATTTGAAGAAAAACAATTCTCCTCTCCCTATACCAAGAAGATTTCCTGCTATATCTAACATCAAAGTAATTATTAATTATAAAGAATAAAAAGTAATTATTTACGACATCACATTAGAAACATTACAGTATTTCTCTACTTCGAAGCTTCAAACTGCTAAACTATCGGGAGTTACACGTCTTATTGTGAGTCAACCATAAAAGATAGACAAATGCTGTCGTGGGATATTTTTTATATAATTTTAAGGAAAACATTTTCGTCATACATGATTTCTGTGTAGCTTTAACCATCAAGGTTGCACACGCGACGGAAGCTTAAAAGATGGATTAACCTCTCCCGTTTTCCCGACATTTCCCTTCACTGCTTTGCTCCTATTGATTGTAGCGTGATGAAAAGTATACTATAACCAGCTCAGGAGTATGAAAAAAAATTGTACCGAGTTTCGTTAAAATCCGTCGAGTAGTTTTTGTTTCTATAACGGTTATACAGACAGACAGACAGACAGACAGAAAGACAGACAGACAGACAAAATTTTTACTGACTGCATTTTTGGCATCAGTATCGATCCCTAATCACCCCCTGATAGTTATTTTGGAAATATATTCCAGTTACAGAATTGACCTCTCTACAGATTTATTATAAGTATAGAAGATAGATTTAAAATGCCGTGAGGACGCCGCGCTTCGCGCCTATAACACTTCGACTTTAGCAGCTAAGTCGCGCTTTCAAGAGTTTCTTTAAAGACATTCTGTAATTAATTGTAAAAATAAAATACATAGGGAAGATGTAAAAGTAAATAAGTAAAAATGTATTATATGAATTTAGATATTCCAAAGATAGCAGGAAATCTTCTTGGTATAGGGAAAGGAAATTGTTTTTCTTCAAATTTAACGCTTGCGGGCCACGGGCAGTAATGAATAAATCAAAACTACTAGATCGATTTAAATCATTTTTTTTTACACTGACTGGCATGGGCTATATATTTTATACTCGTGCGAAGCAGGGGCAGGTCGCTAGTGAGTTATAAATAGTGTAACTAACGCCACTTTCTTTTAAATATATAGATTTACTAGCGGCCTGCCCTTGCTTCGCACGGGTATAAAATATATATCCCATGTCAGTCAGTGTAAAAAAATCATTAAAATCGATCCAGTAGTTTTGATTTATTCATTACTGCCTGTGGCCCGCAAGCGTTAAATTTGGAGAAAAACAATTTCTTCTCCCTATACCAAGACGATTTCCTGCTATCTTTGGAATATCTAAACTCATATAGTACATTTTTACTTATTTACTTTTACATTTTACCTATGTATTTTATTTTTACATTTAATTACAGAATGTCTTTAAACAAACTCTAAAAGATTCGAAGTGCTATAGGGTGAAGCGCGGCGTCCTCACGGCATTTTAAATCTGTAATATCTCCGAAAATGTTCACTTAAATTGCATGCTGTAAACGGCCATATTGATCTATATTAAATCAACAATTTATTTAAGGTACTCAATTGGATAAGGATTTATGCTGTATTGTATAAAAATTGCTTTGAACATAAGGCATCATTTTTCGTAAAAAGTAAATGAAAAAAAACTGCTATTGTGGGTTATCCATAAGAGATAGATATATACCATCGCGGACTTTTTTGTAGACCTTTTTAAGGTGTACAAATACTTAGTACATCATTTTGATAAATCTCGTAGGGTTTAGCCTGCGTTTGCAATGTAAGCGGAAAAAAATGTAATTATTTACAGAAACCTCAAAAATTACAGTATTTCTCTACTTCGTATTGAATGTTATTATACGTACAATCCTTCCTCTGGAATCACTCTATCTATTAAAAAAAAACCGCATCAAAATCGGTTGCGTAGTTTTAAAGTTTTATGCGTACATACGGAAATATGGACTTTGTTTTATAATATGTAGTGATTTTGCAATCAACAGCGTTACAGATAATACTTATTTAGGAAATTTAAAAGAGTAAAATAAGGCCATAACTAGATTACAATATTTATGAATAGATTGAGGATAAAAATAAAAATATCCATGACCCTCATATTCCAACGTATATTTGTGTGTGTGTGTGTGTGTGTGTGTGTGTGTTTGTTTGTGTGGGTGCGTGTGTGTGCGTTATTTATCCCGATGAAATTTTATGTGCTTTGGATAAATGAAATAAATCTAGGTTAGAATATAAATTGTTGTAAATTTGTGACAGGCGTGTATAATGGGGTTCTTGGCATAGTTAGTTTTATATTTGGGCAATTAAAAAAATTTACTGAGCAAGGCTCGGGTACTATATATAAACAAGATTAACTCGTTTAAATATTAAAGATAAAAAAACGGTTCTAGAACGTACTAAGGTTAAATGTGATATAGATCTTCAAAAACATACTTTACATATGCGATACAAATCTCGTACGTTCATTTTTACATTTTTAGACGTCATACTGTTGACATGTTTTTGTATACTTACAACTGTATTCAGCTTTGCATCTATATTTAATATTTAAATGTTAATTTTGTATGTATATTGTATATACATTTTCGGAATCTTGGAACTGCGCCTACGATTTTCCTGAAATTCAGCATGTAGGGGTTTTGGGTGAGAAAATTAGATCTAACTAGGTTTAATTTAAAAAAAAAACGTGTTATCCATGTTTTTTGGGTATTACAAAATTATTAACGTTTAAATCTATATATATAAAAGAAAGTTGGTCTTGGTTACACTATTTATAACTCAAGAACAGATGAACAAATTCGGCTGAAAATTGGTGGAGAGGTTGCTTAGAACCAGGAGACGGACATAGGATACTTTTTATCCCGTTCGACCGCATTTATTTTATCCCGTCAAGTCGCTATAAAACGTGGTATAACAAAAACGACTATGACGTGGAAAAACAAAACATAAATAACAGCTAAACGTTTAGTCTTTAATTTTAGTATTTAACTTTTGTTTAGTATTTAATTTAGTCTTTGGATAAGTATGGTAACAAATATGACAATTATCAAAATAGTAGTAGCTATAAACGTTACTACATAGTATAAAACAAAGTCACTTTCTCTGTCTGTCCTTATATCTCTATGTTTGCTTAAATCTTTAAAACTACGCAAAAGATTTTGATGCGGTTTTTTTTTAAGTATATAGAGTGATTGAAGAGGAAGGTTTATATGTATAATAAAATTCAATATGGAGTAGCGAAATACTGTGATTATCACTGAGTGACATAGGCTATATGCTTTATACCCGTGCGAAGCTGGGGCGGGACTCCTAGTTTAATATAAAACACTATTATTGTCGTTAATATTCGGGGAATGGGTGGTCGCCAGAAATGAAAATATGTATGATCCAGCATCACCTGACCAATATTTTTTTTCCTTTTTTTGTAAGTTTAATTTTTTTATCTTGTAATAAATTACCGAGCAAGGCTCTTTCAACCGGGTCTTCACTAATATATAAAGCTAAAGAGAGTTTGTTTGTTTGAACGCGCTAATCTCAAGAACAAGCGCTGCTGCGCTGCTGGATACAAGCGGCACAAAATCGTGTGTTCTGGAGATCCCATGAAGAGGCCTATGTCCAGCAGTGGACGTCCATCGGTTGAAGAAGAAGAAGAAGAATCTCAAGAACTACTGGACCGATTTAAATAATTATTTGAGTGTAAGATAGTTCATTAATCGAGGAAGGCTATGGCCATATATAACATCACGCTAAGATAATAGGAGAGGACTGCTCCTATCCAATAAAAAATAATGCTAAAACGGCATACCTTAAAGCTTGAGTGCGCTAAGTAAACTGTGAAATTACTCAAAAAGCATGTATTACAAAAAATTGTTCCTCTCTAAAAGTTCAAAATAAAAGTCCGCGACAACACATGTCTAGCTTTTAAGGTTAACCCACTTTAACCATTTCTATGGTTATGAAAATACTATATTACGGTTTTAATATTTGCACGCGGGGCTGCTGGTTATTACTAGTATAATATAACTTGTAAAAGAAACACAAATAAAACAACAACATGAAGTAAACATAAGAAGATTATGATCAAATACAAATTATTACAACGTAAAAAGTATGTAATTTTTTTTATTTCCCATTTACAGTTTTTGTATAGGTTTAACTGCTTGTTTATACAGGACTAGCAACCTGCCCCTGCTTCGCACAGGTATAAAATATATAGCCCATGTCACTCAGTGGAAAAAATGATTAAAATCGATCCCGTAGTTTTGATTGATTCATTACTGCCCGGGGCCCGCAAGCGTTAAATTTGGAGAAAAAAAATTTCCCTCTCCCTATACCAAGATTTCCTGCTATCTTTGAAATATCTAAATTCATATAGTACATATTTGCTTCTTTGTTTTTACATTTTTCCCTATGTATTTTACTTTTACAATTAATTACAGAATGTCTTTATATATAACATTCACAGCTTTCTTGTCATTAGTCAATACAAACATGTTATACAGCTGCAATATGCGAAGTGTTCTAGGGTGAAGCGCGGCCTCCTCTCGGCATTTTAAATCTGTAATATCTCCGAAAATGTTGTCCACGTGTGCGTGTGCGTGTGCGTATGCGTGTGCGTGTGTGTGTGTGTGTGTGTGTGTTTGTGTACAAATATATGACGAATGTCACGTCGGCCGTCGCACAGTCGCATGGGTGGGTCGCCGCATACGTTCGCTACTGACGAAGCGAACGTATGCGGCGCCGGTGATGATGTATTATGTGGGTTGTTAATATTGTGTTTGTTCTGTTTTAGAGCACATACAATATGAAATGTCCCACGTTGTTGTCGTCCCGGCTTGCCGCTTTGCGTCTGCGGGGAGCGGATAAAGAGAGGGGATCCCATATGGATGTGTGTGTGTGTGTGTGTGAGGTTTTTTGTGTGCGTTATAAAAACACACACAAGACAAAGACGAAAAGACGGCGAGAAAAAAAAACAAAAAAGACACCCGGATAAAATACGGCCGAACGGTATGTTTGGCGTGTGGCGGCGGTGTCTCGTCTCTCCCCCTCCACCTCCTCCTCCCTACTCTGTGACCCCCTGCCCGAACGGTAAACAAACACTGTGCCGACCGACGGACTCGCGTGTCAGCGTATTGTCTTCAGAATGATTTCATCAATTTGTTCTTATGATGAAGAATAATACACTGAAAATGCGTTCGTTCGTAACTTATGTGTTGGATACTTTCAACATAACAGTATAGCGGTCGTTTAGAGAGTGATTATTCAGAGTGTATGTATTTGTGGCGCGCGGCCGTGTTGACCAAAAATGAGCCGCCGAATGATGATTCGGCGATTCTATTGGATCCTCGGTCTCGCCGCGTATAAAATGCTTATAAAAGCAAATGCATAAAAACGTGTGGTAAAAAGGGGTGTAAGGGGGAAGCTAGTCCCAATCAGCTTCCTCAATTGCCAACCTCACCTGCTCGTGGTGCACCCTGCATATAAACCGACGAGGCTCTGGCGACCGGCTAATGGCGGTATAACCATTCCCTTGCTGACCCAAATGTTATAGACCGACAGCGGGCAGCAGCGTTGTCGGTGCGAAATGGTCAGCACTGTGATCACCAACCCGCATGCCAAGCGTGGTGATTACTGGCATATACCTTCATGGATATACACAATAAGCCACAGCCCCTAGTCCCCGGCAGCTCCGCTATTCCCAGCTCTGGCAGCGGTTCGGGTAACGGCGGGGCAGGGGGTGTCAAGAATCTCCGGAAGAGATTCCGCTGCCTCACGGCATTTTAAATCGGTAATATCTCCGAAAATGTTCGCTTAAATTACATGCTCTAAAAGGCCATATTGATCTATATTAAATCAACTATTCATTTAAGGTACTTAATTGGATAAGGATTAATGAAATGAAATGAAATGAAATGAAATGAAATGAAATGAAATGAAATGAAATGAAATGAAATGAAATGAAAAAGAATTTATTCAACTCTATGTACTAAATGTAACAGAAAAAACAAATAAATCTAATTATATACTACCTATTATCATTAAATTTACTGTCTATTACCTTCAGTACGTAGATCTGAATGGGCCTTCATCTCAGTATGAGCTGAATGTCCAAAATAGGACATTCAGCGCTGATTTTCAGATGACGCCCAGCAGATGACGTCACGGACATAAACTATAACTACTTACTTATTTATTTTATTTAACTTATTATTTTTAATCATTAACTTCTAAATCTACTTATTAAAGTCTCCTAATATTATAACAATTTTTTTTTACTATTATACTATCATGAATTATACTAGGGTTAAATAAATGAAGAAAATAAAAGGGAAATAAAATATAAATAAAAACATAAATAAAGAGAAATATGTTTATGCATGTATGCTGAGCAACCATGTCAATCTGCTGATTCAGAGAAAGGAGTATTCCGCCACTAGATGTTCAGTTTGTTTTTGACCATCTAAAAGGAATTTAGTTAACAGTTTTTTTAACATTTAGTGGCGGAATACTTGAAAGATCCTCTAAATGCAGAAGTACGATGGAATGGGGTTTTCAGCCGTTTACGACATTGTCTCAGAGGAGTAGTATCTCTATCATCGAACCAATTTAGTTTATTTAAGAGATATAAAGGTTTACCAGATTTTATAAAGGTTTACCAAGAACACCATAGAGAAGACTAGCAAGATGGAGCTTCCTTCTGGAATTCATTTTTAATAAACGGTTTTCATTTAAATAAGGTGTTATATGACTTCTCGGGAGAATATTAAAAGAAAACCGCGCACAAGCGTTTTGCACGCGTTCAATTACTCGTTTGGTTCTACTTAGAAGACGGGGACCAAAAACTAAATCCGTGTAATTTAATTTTGATAACACTAAAGCTTCCACTAGCCTAATACGTAGATCTTGAGATAAATATTTGCGAATTTTATAAAGTATTTTTAAACGATAGAAGCAATTTCGCACCGTAAGTGCAACATGTTTTTCAAACCTTAGACTAGAATCAAATACCAGTCCTAAATTACGCGCCTCGCATACTCTTTCTAGCGCCCCACCCCTAATATTTATAGGCAACTGACAGTTAGAAACCTTTTCCAGCTGTTTTGGTGTACCAAAGAGCATAAATTTAGATTTAATCGGATTAAGTACAAGAGTATATCATTCTGACCAGTCTGCTATAAGTGCGAGATCCTGGTTTATTAAGTGCACTGCAGTTTGGTATTCGGTAGGCTGAAAAGAGTAAAATAATTGCATATCATCGGCGTACAGGTGGTACTTACAATGACGTATATGTTTGATGACATCTGCGGTATGTAATATAAACAATAATGGCCCCAAAACTGATCCCTGGGGAACACCTCTAGTTACTGGAGTAGTCTCTGACCTTTTTCTACTGCCATCATCTTGCTCTAATTCAACAAACTGAGTACGATCCGTAAGATAACTATTGAACCATTTAATGGTAGCTATATCGAAACCATAGTAAGATAATTTCGATAAAAGAAGTGTTATATTAATACTGTCAAAAGCTCTAGAGAAGTCAAGCAGAGGGAGAATCAGCGGGGAAAGAAGACCCTGTTGAGCTTGACTCTAGTCTGGCATTGTAAGGAGACATGAGAGGTGTAGTATAAGTGGGAGATCGTTCGCGGTCGTCGCTGAAAAACCACTACTTTCATTGTTTCATTACTTACTCGGTTGGGCGGAAGCGGTGCGCGGTCGATTATATCGGCGGGCGTACGGTGTTTCGTTCCAAGCGTGCAGAGTGGCGGCGTGGCGGCGACGCTCGTCGCCTCACAACTCCCGCGTGATCCGGTTCGAGGACACTGCCAGGCGGGGAGTTTGACTGGGGCGGTACATCTGTCAAAGAATAACGCAGGTGTCCTAAGGCCAGCTCAGCGAGGACAGAAACCTCGCGTGGAGCAAAAGGGCAAAAGCTGGCTTGATCCAGATGTTCAGTACGCATAGGGACTGCGAAAGCACGGCCTATCGATCCTTTAGTATAAAGAGTTTTTAGCAAGAGGTGCCAGAAAAGTTACCACAGGGATAACTGGCTTGTGGCGGCCAAGCGTTCATAGCGACGTTGCTTTTTGATCCTTCGATATCGGCTCTTCCTATCATTGCGAAGCAAAATTCGCCAAGCGTTGGATTGTTCACCCATCAAAAGGGAACGTGAGCTGGGTTTAGACCGTCGTGAGACAGGTTAGTTTTACCCTACTGATGGCTTGTCGTTGCGATAGTAATACTGCTCAGTACGAGAGGAACCGCAGTTTCGGACATTTGGTTCATGCACTCGGCCGAGCGGCCGGTGGTGCGAAGCTACCATCCGCGGGATTATGCCTGAACGCCTCTAAGGCCGAAGCCAGCCTAGCCGAATCCGGCAAGGATATGCTCACTGTGGAGCCCCGAGAGTCGGGAGGCTACAAACAATGTGACTTTACTAGTCGAGCTTTATCTCGCATATATAGTCTGTAGACGACTTACGTTCCTGGCGGGGTGTTGTGCTCGGTAGAGCAGCGTCGTGCTGCGATCTGTTGAGACTCAGCCCTACGCCAGGTGGATTCGTCCGAGGACGATCCTCCTGATCCGCTTCTATAAGCGATTCTATACGCGAACGGACGGCCGCTGCGATTGTTTGTTTTTACGCACAAGTGTAGATTATCTATCACGCACACGCGATGATAGAAACATCATACCATAAGTGTATCCTAGGAGGAAGTAATTTTTCCAATACACGAACACGTCACGACGACTGCAGACTAAACAAAAAGAACAGTTTGATTTTCCGTTATCTCAATCTCAGTAACCATATGTGATTAACCCCACGAAATAGTAAGTATACATATGTAAGCGCCTATTAATATGTGTCAAACTATCAAAGGTCTAAGGGGGGGTAAACGAATATCAGAAGGAATATTAAAGTTACATTTTCTTTTTTTTTTCTTGTAAGTCAATATATCCCTATGTATGTATAAATCTTTAAAACTACGCAATTTTCTTTTTTTTTAAATAAATATAGTGATTCAAGAGGAAGGTTTCTATGTGTTACAATTATTTTCATGTTATAAAATAATTATTACGCTCACATTGCAAACGCAAAAATTGATGTACAAAGTATTTGTACAACTTGAAAAGGTCTACAGAAAGGTCCGCGATGGTACATGTATACATATATATATATCTATGTAAATTAATATATAGGGAAAAATGTAAAAATAAATGAGCAAATATATACAACTATATGAATTTTTGTTATTCCAAAGATAGCAGTAAATCTTCAGGGAACAGGGGACAGGGGACAGACAGGGTGAGGGAAATTGTTAATCTCCAAATTTAACGCTTGCCGGCCACGGACAGTATGTAATGAATGAATCAAAACTGGTGGATCGATTTTAATAAATTTTTTTCACCGTGTATGACATGGGCTACATAACCGCGTGCGAAGCAGGGGCAGGCCGCTAGTATTTAATATTTAAATTAGTTAATCTTGTACGCGTGTATACAGTGCGAACTCTACCTATAACTCTAACCTAACCCCCATCAAGGGACTGTGCATCTGTGCATATATTTGACGTTATACTGAGTTGTCGTTAAATGGAGAGTAGTATAATATGTATTATTATAATAAAAAAGAAAAAAAAAAGGAAATCATTTGATCGCTGTCGCGTATAGTGCTCTGTTATTTTCCTGTGACGTCTCTGGCTGCACCACCATTAAATTTGTTGTGCTTTTTTTTTTTTTTAAACTATAGTATATTTCATTCATATATTGCGAATAAAGAATGGTAAAAAAGTTTGTAAACAAAAGAACGAATTTCTTAGAAAGTTCGGTATGTGTAATGCCGACAGTCGAATTTATCACCGGCCAGGATAATAAAGCGACATGATAACGTGCGCAGCTGCGCGGTTATAATATATTGTTTTTTTTTTTTTCGGCAACTTAAAAAGTACTTTATATTATTAATTTTAATGTAGTTGTCGTTCGTTATGAGCGTTATACACGCACGGGCTTGTTATACATTGAGGGCATCTGTTTGAACATTATATGTTGTGAATGTTGAAATATACATAAATTAATTTAAATTAAATTAATTACTTGAAGAGAGAATTCAAACTCTGACGTAATAATACCCATTACCTCAAACAATTCAAGATTATTACGACATTTTATGGGAATGATAAACTTTCATAGGTGAGGCATCACCTACGCAGCGCACCATCAAATGGAGCTCAATCAATACATATCTTCACAATTCAAAAATTTATGACAAGAAGAAAAAAAATTCAACGGACAGAAGAAGCGAAACGAAGTTTCCAACAATGAAAGCAAGACGTAGAAAGGAGGAGTCCCGCAACAAAAAATTTCAAGCCGGCGCTGGGGGCCACTTGGATTTTTTACAAAAAATGTTAAGCTTTTGCTGTAGCTCAACAAAAATATAGCACCTGCGTGCACATTTTCGTCGTATGTTTGAAAAGGAGGAAGATTAATAATCTACGCAGATCACAAGCCGCTCACTCGTGCTTGCTATTACGGAAGGCTACCGCCACTTACCGACGATCATCGACAGAGCATCGAAATGGCCATAAGCTTTTCCAATCCGATATCTATTCAAAACGCTAACGCAACGAATGGGGAGAAAAAAAAAGAAAAAAAAAAAAATGGGTTAATACAACGATAATACACCGAAGTCTGAAAACCGCCTTAACTACAGGCCTTCACTACAGGGTACAGTTAGTCCGCCTAATCTAGTACTAGCGGCCTGCTCCTGCTTCGCACGGGTATAAAATATATATGTATATCCAATGTCAGTCAGTGTAAGTTTACTTATTCACTTTTACATTTTCCCTATGTGTTTTATTTTTACAATTAATTACAGAATGTCTTCAAAACAAACTCTTAAAAGATTCGGCATTTTAAATCTCAATGTAATATCTCAATGAAAATGTTCACTTAAATTACATGCTGTTTTACATAGGGATATATGGACAAACAATAATAATAATGCATGCATGCCTGCATGCATGCATGCATAGTAGGCAACATTGGGTAGGTCAAGGTCAAGATCAAGGTCAAGTTCAGGTCAAGGTCAGGTTAGGTTAGGTTAGGTTAGGTTAGGTTAGGTTAGGTTAGGTTAGGTTAGGTTAGGTTAGACACACACACACACACACTAACCTAACCTAACCTAACCTAACCTAACCTAACCTAACCTAACCTAACCTAACCTAACCTAACCTAACCTAACCTAACCTAACCTAACCTAACCTAACCTAACCTAACCTATCCTAAAAAAAAAAAAAAAATGCTACCGTGAGCTATCCATAAGAGATGGACATATACCATCGCGGATATTTCTGTAGACCTTTTCAAGGTGTACAAATACTTAGTACATCATTTTGATAAATCTCGTAGGGTTTATTTAGCCTGCGTTTGCAGTGTAAGCGAAAAAAAAAAAAATTTAATTATTTACAGTAACCTCAAAAATTACAATATATCTATCTCTACTCCGTATTGAATGTTATTATAAGTACAAACCTTCCTCTGGAATAACTCTATCTATTAAATAAAACCGCATCAAAATCTGTTGCGTAGTTTTAAAGTTTTATGCGTTTTACATAGGGATATATGGACAAACAATAATAATAATGCATGCATGCCTGCATGCATGCATGCATAGTAGGCAACATTGGGTAGGTCAAGGTCAAGGTCAGGTCAGGTCAGGTTAGAGTGTGTGTGTGTGTGTGTGTGTGTGCACACACACACGCATATATGTATATGACCGAATGTCACGTCGGCCGCCGCGCAGTCGCATGGGTGGGTCGCTACTGACGAAGCGATCGTATGCGGCGACGGTGACGAACGACGACGTTATGTGGGTTTGTGTTAATGTTGTTGTTTATGTTGTGTTTTTTTTAATTTTATATTAGAGCGCGACGAAACACAATACGAAACGCCCGTCCCACGTCGTTGTCAAAGCACTCCCGCCCTGACGAAAAACAAAACACTGTGCCGACCGACGGACTCGCGTGTCAGCGTATTGTCTTCGGATTATTAACATCATAATTTGTTATTCTGAAGTATTATACGTTGAAAATGCGTTAGTTCGTAATTCATGTTGAATGCTTTCAATGTTTAAATTAACGGTCGTTTAGAGAGAATGATTAATTCACGAGTGGTGTATGCGTGAAAGCGCGCGCGCGCCTCCGTGTTATCCCATATTAGAATCTCCGAATCACACCGTTCGGTTCTCTATTTGTGGATAATCGGTCTCGCCGCGCAATGAACGCATATAAAATATAAATGTGTACGTTTCCGTCCCGCTCGCGAATATCGTATAATATTTGCGAGCGGGCAAAACAAATTTTTTTGACACATATCGGATATATAAAATAGAGATCTCTCCATTACCGGGCGACGATCTTGATAGTTCACGTACGCGTTGGACGCTTTTATATTGACGTGTAAATCGATCTCGTATTCTAGAACTTTCGAACGAGGGACAAATGATGAAATTAATTAATTTTTTTTTTTTTTTTGTCGTGTCCTCTAATGTATCGCACGCGCGTGGTGTTATATATGCACGACGTACGTGTGAAAGAAAAAATATTACGAGGGCAACGTCGCGTCCTCCTCGTCATCGACGACGGACGCGATCGTACCTAGGCGTAGTCTAGAGTTATTGCTCCCTGGTTGATCCTGCCAGTAGTTATATGCTTGTCTCAAAGATTAAGCCATGCATGTCTCAGTGCAAGTCCGTATTAAGGCGATACCGCGAATGGCTCAATATATCAGTTTTGGTTCCTTAGATCTTACTCGGTTACTTGGATAACTGTGGTAATTCTAGAGCTAATACATGCAATCAGAACTCTGACCAGTGATGGGACGAGTGCTTTTATTAGATCAAAACCAATCGACGGAGGGCCTCGCGTCCGAAGTCGTTAATTTTGATGAATCTGGATAACTTTTGCCGATCGCATGGTCCAGTACCGGCGACGCATCTTTCAAATGTCTGCCTTATCAACTTTCGATGGTAGTTTATGCGACTACCATGGTTGTCACGGGTAACGGGGAATCAGGGTTCGATTCCGGAGAGGGAGCCTGAGAAACGGCTACCACATCCAAGGAAGGCAGCAGGCGCGCAAATTACCCACTCCCGGCACGGGGAGGTAGTGACGAAAAATAACGATACGGGACTCTTACGAGGCCTCGTAATCGGAATGAGTACACTTTAAATATTTTAACGAGGAACAATTGGAGGGCAAGTCTGGTGCCAGCAGCCGCGGTAATTCCAGCTCCAATAGCGTATACTAAAATTGTTGCGGTTAAAAAGCTCGTAGTTGCATTTGTGCGCCGCGCTGTCGGTGCACCGCATCCGCGGTGATACTGACACGTCTGCGGAGCATATCGTCGGTGAGCCGGCGGTAATACGCCGGTTCAATATCAAAATCCTATCGCGGTGCTCTTCGTTGAGTGTCGAGGTGGGCCGACAATTTTACTTTGAACAAATTAGAGTGCTCAAAGCGGGCTCAAAATGCCGCTTGAATATTTCGTGCATGGAATAATAGAATATGATCTCGGTTCTATTTTGTTGGTTTTCAGAACTCCGAGGTAATGATTAATAGGGATAACTGGGGGCATTCGTATTGCGACGTTAGAGGTGAAATTCTTGGATCGTCGCAAGACGAACATCAGCGAAAGCATTTGCCAAAGGTGTTTTCATCAATCAAGAACGAAAGTTAGAGGTTCGAAGGCGATTAGATACCGCCCTAGTTCTAACCGTAAATATGTCATCTAGCGATCCGCCGACGTTACTACAATGGCTCGGCGGGCAGCTTCCGGGAAACCAAAGATTTTGGACTCCGGGGGGAGTATGGTTGCAAAGCTGAAACTTAAAGGAATTGACGGAAGGGCACCACCAGGAGTGGAGCCTGCGGCTTAATTTGACTCAACACGGGAAATCTCACCAGGCCCGGACACCGGAAGGATTGACAGATTAACAGCTCTTTCTTGATTCGGTGGGTGGTGGTGCATGGCCGTTCTTAGTTGGTGGAGCGATTTGTCTGGTTAATTCCGGTAACGAACGAGACTCTAGCCTGCTAAATAGGCGTCGTCATTTAGGTGTGCGCGATTTCGGTCGCGCAACTCACTGGCGGCGTATTAAAATTCTTCTTAGAGGGACCGGCGTCTTCGAGGCGCACGAGATTGAGCAATAACAGGTCTGTGATGCCCTTAGATGTCCTGGGCCGCACGCGCGCTACACTGAAGGAATCAGCATGTTCTCCCTGGCCTAGAGGCCCGGGCAACCCGTTGAAACTCCTTCGTGCTGGGGATTGGGGTTTGCAATTATCCCCCATAAACGAGGAATTCCTAGTAAGCGCGAGTCATAAGCTCGCGTTGATTAAGTCCCTGCCCTTTGTACACACCGCCCGTCGCTACTACCGATTGAATGATTTAGTGAGGTCTTCGGACCGACACGCGGTGGCTTGACGGCCGTCGGCGTTGCTGGGAAGTTGACCAAACTTGATCATTTAGAGGAAGTAAAAGTCGTAACAAGGTTTCCGTAGGGGAACCTGCGGAAGGATCATTAACGTGAAATTGCGTGTAACGTTTCACCTTACGGGTGCTACGCGATCGCGATAAATCGTTATCATCATT
>JARGCU010000053.1:197500-202500 GCA_029227775.1 Morpho helenor
GCGATGATAGAAACGTCATACCATAAGTGTATCCCAGGAGGAAATAATTTTTCCAATACACGAACACGTCACGACGACTGCAGACTAAACAAAAAGAACAGTTTGATTTTCCGTTATCTCAATCTCAATAACCATATGTGATTAACCCCACGAAATAGTAAGTATACATATGTAAGCGCCTATTAATATGTGTCAAACTATCAAAGGTCTAAGGGGGGGTAAACGAATATCAGAAGGAATATTAAAGTTACATTTTCTTTTTTTTTTTTTCTTGTAAGTCAATATATCCATCCCTATGTATGTATAAATCTTTAAAACTACGCAATTTTCTTTTTTTAAAATAAATATACATACATACATACATACATACATACATACATACATACATACATACATACATACATACATACATACATACATACATACATACATACATACATACATACATACATATATACATTCTTCAATACCAGAGTAGAGAAATACTGTAAATTTTTTACATAAAAAAAAAAAAAAAAAAAAAAAAAAAAAATATTTTCATGTTATAAAATAATTATTACGCTCACATTGCAAACGCAAAAATTGATGTACAAAGTATTTGTACAACTTGAAAAGGTCTACACAAAAGGTCCGCGATGGTACATGTATACATATATACATATATCTATGTAAATTAATATATAGGGAAAAATGTAAAAATAAATGAGCAAATATATACAACTATATGAATTTTTCTTATTCCAAAGATAGCAGTAAATCTTCAGGGAACAGGGGACAGGGGACAGACAGGGAGAGGGAAATTGTTCATCTCCAAATTTAACGCTTGCCGGCCACGGACAGTAAGTATGTAATGAATGAATCAAAACTGCTGGATCGATTTTAATAATTTTTTTTCACCGTGTGTGACATGGGCTACATACCCGCGTGCGAAGCAGGGGCAGGCCGCTAGTATTTAATATTTAAATTAGTTAATCTTGTACGCGTGTATACAGTGCGAACTCTACCTATAACTCTAACCTAACCCCCATCAAGGGACTGTGCATCTGTGCATATATTTGACGTTATACTGAGTTGTCGTTAAATGGAGAGTAGTATAATATGTATATTATAATAAAAAAGAAAAAAGAAAAAAAAAAAAAAGAAGGAAATCATTTGATCGCTGTCGCGTATAGTGCTCTGTTATTTTCGTGTGACGTCTCTGGCTGCACCACCATTATTAAATTTGTTGTACTTTTTTTTTTTTTTTTAAACTATATATTTCATTCATATATTGCGAATAAATAATGGTAAAAAAGTTTGTAAACAAAAGAACGAATTTCTTAGAAAGTTCGGTATGTGTAATGCCGACAGTCGAATTTATCACCGGCCAGGATAATAAAGCGACATGATAACGTGCGCAGCTGCGCGGTTATATATTTTTTTCTTTTTCTTTTTGTTTTTTTTTTTTTGGCAGCTTAAAAAGTACTTTATATTATTAATTTTAATGTAGTTGTCGTTCGTTATGAGCGTTATACACGCACGGGCTTGTTATACATTGAAGGCATCTGTTTGAACATTATATGTTGTGAATGTTGAAATATACATAAATTAATTTAAATTAAATTAATTACTTGAAGAGAGGATTCAAACTCTGACGTAATAATACCCATTACCTCAAACAATTCAAGATTATTACGACATTTTATGGGAATGATAAACTTTCATAGGTGAGGCATCACCTACGCAGCGCACCATCAAATGGAGCTCAATCAATACAAAAATTTATGACAATTCAAAAATTTATGACAAGAAGAAAAAAAATTCAACGGACAGAAGAAGCGAAACGAAGTTTCCAACAATGAAAGCAAGACGTAGAAAGGAGGAGTCCCGCAACAAAAAATTTCAAGCCGGCGCTGGGGGCCACTTGGATTTTTTACAAAAAATGTTAAGCTTTTGCTGTAGCTCAACAAAAATATAGCACCTGCGTGCACATTTTCGTCGTATGTTTGTAAAGGAGGAAGATTAATAATCTACGCAGATCACAAGCCGCTCACTCGTGCTTGCTATTACGGAAGGCTACCGCCACTTACCGACGATCATCGACAGAGCATCGAAATGGCCATAAGCTTTTCCAATCCGATATCTATTCAAAACGCTAACGCAACGAATGGGGAGAAAAAAAATAAATAAAAAAAAAATGGGTTAATACAACGATAATACACCGAAGTCTGAAAACCGCCTTAACTACAGGCCTTCACTACAGGGTACAGTTAGTCCGCCTAATCTAGTACTAGCGGCCTGCTCCTGCTTCGCACGGGTATAAAATATATATGTATATCCAATGTCAGTCAGTGTAAGTTTACTTATTCACTTTTACATTTTCCCTATGTGTTTTATTTTTACAATTAATTACAGAATGTCTTCAAAACAAACTCTTAAAAGATTCGGCATTTTAAATCTCAATGTAATATCTCAATGAAAATGTTCACTTAAATTACATGCTGTTTTACATAGGGATATATGGACAAACAATAATAATAATGCATGCATGCCTGCATGCATGCATGCATAGTAGGCAACATTTGGTAGGTCAAGGTCAAGATCAAGGTCAAGTTCAGGTCAAGGTCAGGTTAGGTTAGGTTAGGTTAGGTTAGGTTAGGTTAGGTTAGGTTAGGTTAGGTTAGGTTAGGTTAGGTTAGGTTAGGTTAGGTTAGGTTAGGTTAGGTTAGGTTAGGTTAGGTTAGACACACACACACACACACACTAACCTAACCTAACCTAACCTAACCTAACCTAACCTAACCTAACCTAACCTAACCTAACCTAACCTAACCTAACCTAACCTAACCTAACCTAACCTATCCTAAAAAAAAAAAAAAAATGCTACCGTGAGCTATCCATAAGAGATGGACATATACCATCGCGGATATTTCTGTAGACCTTTTCAAGGTGTACAAATACTTAGTACATCATTTTGTTAAATCTCGTAGGGTTTATTTAGCCTGCGTTTGCAATGTAAGCGAAAAAAAAAAAAAATTAATTATTTACAGTAACCTCAAAAATTACAATATATCTATCTCTACTCCGTATTGAATGTTATTATAAGTACAAACCTTCCTCTGGAATAACTCTATCTATTAAATAAAACCGCATCAAAATCTGTTGCGTAGTTTTAAAGTTTTATGCGTTTTACATAGGGATATATGGACAAACAATAATAATAATGCATGCATGCCTGCATGCATGCATGCATGCATAGTAGGCAACATTGGGTAGGTCAAGGTCAAGGTCAGGTCAGGTCAGGTTAGTGTGTGTGTGTGTGTGTGTGTGTGTGTGTGTGTGTGTGTGTGTGTGTGTGTGTGTGTGTGTGTGTGTGTGTACACACACACACGCATATATGTATATGACCGAATGTCACGTCGGCCGCCGCGCAGTCGCATGGGTGGGTCGCTACTGACGAAGCGATCGTATGCGGCGACGGTGACGAACGACGACGTTATGTGGGTTTGTGTTAATGTTGTTGTTTATGTTGTGTTTTTTTAATTTTATATTAGAGCGCGACGAAACACAATACGAAACGCCCGTCCCACGTCGTTGTCAAAGCACTCCCGCCCTGACGAAAAACAAAACACTGTGCCGACCGACGGACTCGCGTGTCAGCGTATTGTCTTCGGATTATTAACATCATAATTTGTTATTCTGAAGTATTATTATACGTTGAAAATGCGTTAGTTCGTAATTCATGTTGAATGCTTTCAACGTTACATTAACGGTCGTTTAGAGAGAGTGATTAATTCACGAGTGGTGTATGCGTGAAAGCGCGCGCGCGCCTCCGTGTTATCCCATATTAGAATCTCCGAATCACACCGTTCGGTTCTCTATTTGTGGATAATCGGTCTCGCCGCGCAATGAACGCATATAAAATATAAATGTGTACGTTTCCCGTCCCGCTCGCGAATATCGTATAATATTTGCGAGCGGGCAAAACAAAATTTTTTGACACACATCGGATATATAAAATAGAGATCTCTCCATTACCGGGCGACGATCTTGATAGTTCACGTACGCGTTGGACGCTTTTATATTGACGTGTAAATCGATCTCGTATTCTAGAACTTTCGAACGAGGGACATATGATGAAATTAATTAAATTTTTTTTTTTTTTTTTTTGTCGTGTCCTCTAATGTATCGCGCGCGCGTGGTGTTATATATGCACGACGTACGTGTGAAATAATAAAAATATTCCGAGGGCAACGTCGCGTCCTCCTCGTCATCGACGACGGACGCGATCGTACCTAGGCGTAGTCTAGAGTTATTGCTCCCTGGTTGATCCTGCCAGTAGTTATATGCTTGTCTCAAAGATTAAGCCATGCATGTCTCAGTGCAAGCCGTATTAAGGCGATACCGCGAATGGCTCAATATATCAGTTTTGGTTCCTTAGATCTTACTCGGTTACTTGGATAACTGTGGTAATTCTAGAGCTAATACATGCAATCAGAACTCTGACCAGTGATGGGACGAGTGCTTTTATTAGATCAAAACCAATCGACGGAGGGCCTCGCGTCCGAAGTCGTTAATTTTGATGAATCTGGATAACTTTTGCCGATCGCATGGTCCAGTACCGGCGACGCATCTTTCAAATGTCTGCCTTATCAACTTTCGATGGTAGTTTATGCGACTACCATGGTTGTCACGGGTAACGGGGAATCAGGGTTCGATTCCGGAGAGGGAGCCTGAGAAACGGCTACCACATCCAAGGAAGGCAGCAGGCGCGCAAATTACCCACTCCCGGCACGGGGAGGTAGTGACGAAAAATAACGATACGGGACTCTTACGAGGCCTCGTAATCGGAATGAGTACACTTTAAATATTTTAACGAGGAACAATTGGAGGGCAAGTCTGGTGCAGCAGCCGCGGTAATTCCAGCTCCAATAGCGTATACTAAAATTGTTGCGGTTAAAAAGCTCGTAGTTGCATTTGTGCGCCGCGCTGTCGGTGCACCGCATCCGCGGTGATACTGA
>JARGCU010000053.1:210000-225000 GCA_029227775.1 Morpho helenor
TGTACTTTTTTTTTTTTTTTTAAACTATATATTTCATTCATATATTGCGAATAAATAATGGTAAAAAAGTTTGTAAACAAAAGAACGAATTTCTTAGAAAGTTCGGTATGTGTAATGCCGACAGTCGAATTTATCACCGGCCAGGATAATAAAGCGACATGATAACGTGCGCAGCTGCGCGGTTATATATTTTTTTCTTTTTCTTTTTGTTTTTTTTTTTTTGGCAGCTTAAAAAGTACTTTATATTATTAATTTTAATGTAGTTGTCGTTCGTTATGAGCGTTATACACGCACGGGCTTGTTATACATTGAAGGCATCTGTTTGAACATTATATGTTGTGAATGTTGAAATATACATAAATTAATTTAAATTAAATTAATTACTTGAAGAGAGGATTCAAACTCTGACGTAATAATACCCATTACCTCAAACAATTCAAGATTATTACGACATTTTATGGGAATGATAAACTTTCATAGGTGAGGCATCACCTACGCAGCGCACCATCAAATGGAGCTCAATCAATACAAAAATTTATGACAATTCAAAAATTTATGACAAGAAGAAAAAAAATTCAACGGACAGAAGAAGCGAAACGAAGTTTCCAACAATGAAAGCAAGACGTAGAAAGGAGGAGTCCCGCAACAAAAAATTTCAAGCCGGCGCTGGGGGCCACTTGGATTTTTTACAAAAAATGTTAAGCTTTTGCTGTAGCTCAACAAAAATATAGCACCTGCGTGCACATTTTCGTCGTATGTTTGTAAAGGAGGAAGATTAATAATCTACGCAGATCACAAGCCGCTCACTCGTGCTTGCTATTACGGAAGGCTACCGCCACTTACCGACGATCATCGACAGAGCATCGAAATGGCCATAAGCTTTTCCAATCCGATATCTATTCAAAACGCTAACGCAACGAATGGGGAGAAAAAAAATAAATAAAAAAAAAATGGGTTAATACAACGATAATACACCGAAGTCTGAAAACCGCCTTAACTACAGGCCTTCACTACAGGGTACAGTTAGTCCGCCTAATCTAGTACTAGCGGCCTGCTCCTGCTTCGCACGGGTATAAAATATATATGTATATCCAATGTCAGTCAGTGTAAGTTTACTTATTCACTTTTACATTTTCCCTATGTGTTTTATTTTTACAATTAATTACAGAATGTCTTCAAAACAAACTCTTAAAAGATTCGGCATTTTAAATCTCAATGTAATATCTCAATGAAAATGTTCACTTAAATTACATGCTGTTTTACATAGGGATATATGGACAAACAATAATAATAATGCATGCATGCCTGCATGCATGCATGCATAGTAGGCAACATTTGGTAGGTCAAGGTCAAGATCAAGGTCAAGTTCAGGTCAAGGTCAGGTTAGGTTAGGTTAGGTTAGGTTAGGTTTTTTTTTTTTTTTTTTTTTTTTTTTTTTTTTTTTTTTTTTTTTTTTTTTTTTTTTTTCCCTATTTTCAGTGACTCGCAGATGTTATGTTGATGAGTCACCGGCGAGAAACGCCGAACAATGTGGCCAAACTCGCTCCAGGCCGGGGTGACGGCTTCCGCTATTGGATACGTCCACCGCCGCCCCGTCTGTGAAGCAATGAATTTAAACGCAGTCTTTATTAAACAAATTACATAATTATCATTATATTACTAGAAGAATTAAGAAATATATACATTTGGTCCGCATTTGGTGAACAAAAACATAGAAGACAAAGGAAAAGCAAATTTTTTGATAAAAACAAGGATATTAAACAATGAAATAATTTTTAAAATGCAAAATCACAATTTTAATGGACTTACATTCTAAGACTTACACTACTAAAAATAACAGGCATCTTTATGAATATTAACATGTAAAGGGGGGGAGGAAGATAGGGGTAAATGGTTATCTTGATTTAATCGGGCATCTGAACTAATTTTTGTTGAATGTCCAAATTTATTGTGTAGTGTTTAGTGTTGTGTTTCGTGTGTGTTAAGTGTTATTGTACTGTTTTAAGTTATTAATGATGTGGCTTATGAATCTTATGAAGGATTCAATGGCCACGTGTGTCCCTAACATGTGTGTGATTGTGTATGGTGCCACTCGGAGGTATCTGCACAGGCTCTCATGCTCGAATCTCTGTTTCGCGAATTCTGCGCATTCGCTGACCAGATGCTCGAGCGTCTGTCTTGTGCGATTATCGCAAGGACAGACGTCCGAGTCGGCAATCTTGAACCTGTGCAGATACTCCCGGTGATATGCGTGTCCGGTAAGGTATTGCGTGAGTTGGAATGAATGTTGAGTGTGTGTGTAGAGTTGTTGTATGTGTTTTAGTGTGGGGAGTAGTGTGCGTGTTCGGACGCCTTGAGCAGCGCTGCCGTATCGTGTCTGCCAGACACAGTGGGCGTCTCGGCGCGCGTGCATCCTTGCGAGGCTCCGTGGGAAAAAGGCATAGTCTGGCGATCGGTGCAAGGCGGTCCCTAGTTTGGCGGCTGCGTCCGCTGCTTCATTCCCCGCAATGCCGACGTGCGCCCTGACCCAGGCAAACTCTATGCTGCTAACCGCCACATGTACAAGGTGTTGGATATGTGCAACCAGGGGGTGTGTATTGCTTCTGTCCCCCAGAGCCTCCAGGGCTGACCTGGAGTCGCTGAGGATCCAGAAGGTTATTTGTGCTCCGATGTTAGTGGAGAGGGAGATAGCCTTAGAGCAAGCCTCCCTGATGGCCAGCAGTTCAGCCTGGAAGACGGAGCAGCAATCGTGAAGTTTGAACTTTTTGGTCTCCCGAAGTCGAGAGCCCTCAAAAAGCACAAAGGCCGCGCCTACCGCTCCGTTCTCCTGCTTGCTGCCGTCCGTGTAAATGAGTGTATTGTGTGGTGTGGTGTGTAAGTGCTCAAGTTCCGTGTTACTGATAGTTTTGTGCTTGATGGCCACTCTGGTGGCCGGGTGTAGAAGTTTGTGTGGTGGAGTGCGAGTTTCCATCGGAATATCCGACGGAAGAAAATTCGCGCTCCGTGTGAGTGTGGTGTGTTCGAGTGTGTGTACCTCCTGGACCTTCAGGTCCAGAGGGGTGAATTGTGCCAATGCGATTGCCGCATTGGTTGAAATTGTGTGAAAACCCTTGATTGCTTTGATGGCAAAGCCGCGCTGCATACTCAGCAGCTTCCTTCTGTTGCCCGCCCGAGCCGCGGCATGTCCCCATACTCCCGCGGCGTAGGTCACCGTTGGTTCGATGACCTGCCGGTATATGGTTTGGACATTATCCGCGTGGACCCCCCACGTGGGTCGGCAAAACAGACAGAGTCTGCCGAATATGCGCGCGGCCCTGCCAATGACATATCTGATGTGGCTATTAAACAGCAGTTTGTCGTCTATTACGACCCCCAGATACCTGAACTCGCGATCAAAGTGGAGAGGTTGCCCATCCATTTCGATCAGCGCCGTTCGCGCCCGATCGGTGAAGGTGACCATCTTGGTCTTTGAAGGTCCAAACGTGAGTTTGACCCCCTTACCCCACTCGACAACGGCGCGTAGTGCGTCAGAGGTCAGGCTCTGGAGATCGGAGAGGCGACGCGCGTGCGTGATCAGGAGCACGTCGTCGGCGAAGGCCTGTAGGTAAGATCCCCTGGGAAGTTGCATACTCAGGAGATCATCCAGAATGATGTTCCATAATACGGGTCCGCAGGCCGACCCCTGAACACAACCTTTGGTCATGGTCTTATGGACCTTAGCTCCAGCGTATTCCATCTTAACTGTTCGGTTGTGCAGATAGTCGGCTACGAGCCCGTATATATTGCGGGGGCAACCTGATGCGCGGAGTCGGTGTAGAAGAGCGGGCCACCAAGCGTTGTTAAACGCAGATTTTATGTCAAGTGACACCGCTATTACCATATTCTTATTGTTTTTAACGCGCCTGATGTGTCGTAGGGCCGCGTCGATCGCCATGACTGTGCTGGTCTGTTCTTTGAAACCAAATTGTGCAGTGTTGTTTTTCCCATTTTTGTCTAGTGTATATGTGATGCGTTTTATGAATAATTTCTCAAGTAATTTCCCAAACACCGGTATGAGCCCGATTGGGCGATGAGATTCCAAAGAGGAGTAATCCTCCTTACCGGGTTTAGGAATGATCCTCACAAGGGCGGTCTTCCACTCCCCAGGAAAGTGGTGGAGTGCTAGACACCTGTTCAGGGCATCCGTTAGCAGTTTAGGGTACATAACCGCAAACTGGTAGCAGATGTCCGACGTCAGGCTGTCTAGTCCCGGAGCCTTCTTAGGGTTCATAAGCCCAAGAACCTCCAGGACTTCCTCCTGGGAGAATGGAAGATCGTCCTCCGTGTCGGGTGTGTTGTGCATGTCGCTTCTTAGGGCGGTGTGTATAGGTAAAGTGTCGTTGTTAGCGCTGTCATCCGGGAAGAAGTGGTCAAGCATAGCCCGGGCCGTCTCCTCCCCATCTGACGTGTGTGTGTTGTTGACTCGCAGTGTGACCGGTGGCCTCCTCGGGTTCGAGTCCTTAAGGAGTCGGTTGGTCAGAGACCAGACGTTCTCCTTATTCTGCTGGGTGCAAAAACTCTTAAAATGCGCCGAGGAGGCAGTTCGAATCTCGTGAGTGTAAAGTGTTTTCAATTCTCTATGTCTGTCTATGAGTGTATCTGTGAGGGTGTTGTGTTTGCTTGCTGCATGCAGTTCTCTATGCAGACCAATGACCTCCCTTTTACGGGATTCCAGAGCTTCTGTCCACCAAGGGGCTTGGCGACACTTGCCCTGTGATCTGGTCGGCATGGAGTCACGGCATGCTAAGTGTATAGTTTTGGTGATGTCGCTGAGGTGTGTGTCCAACTCCGCAATTCCCATGTTTTGTGTGTCTGTTTCAAGAATGTGTGAATTGTGCATGTGTAGTGCGAGCGAGCTTTTAAACTGCGCCCATTGTGCCCTCTCACTATGGTATAAAAAGGTGGATACACCGGCTGTGGGTTTGTCCAGCCCGGCTGGCGTCCTAATGGCAAACTCGATGGCGTTATGCTGGCTAGTCGGGCAAACGTTTAGGTTGACATGCCAATCCGCTACCCAGTCTGCCACATCGGACGACGCCAGGGTTAGGTCGACGATGGAGGTGCGGCGCATTCCGTGCGTGACTGTCTCAAACGTGGGGGTATTGCCAATATTGCAAATTTCAAGGCCCCTACCGTAAGCCATATCGCGCACGGCCGCACCCCGTCCATTTAGCCTGACACTCCCCCAGTCGGTGTGCCATCCGTTGAAGTCCCCTCCCACAATGACGCCCCTGTCCCCAATCTGGCTCACGAAACTCTCCACCCCAGCGAGTGTGCTTAAGGTGTCCTCGCCCGGCTCGATATAGACCGAGGCCAGGTACAGCTTCCGCGCTCCCACCCCCACCTGCACAACACTCAGGTTGCCGGTGGAGAACTGAGTGAGCCCGACCGCCGACACGGAGCCGGCCTTGGTAATCACGCAAGCTTTAACCCTGTTGGGCCCGGGAAATTGGTAAATATTGAGTCCGTAGACTGGCTTTACCTCTTTCCCGGCCCCAACATAGGGTTCAGCTATCAACGCAATGTCGTGGCTGCCAGCCATGAAAAATCGTAAGAACTCCGACCATCGGTCCTGAGCGCGATCTAAGTTGCACTGAAGTACCCCTATTTCGTGCTTAGTACCCATAATCGATGCGTTCTTCAATACGTTTTCTCATGGCTCGCAGTGTTGGACAGTGGTTAGAATTGGCAGCGTGGTTTATATCAAGGCCGGTCCCGAACCGGCTCACCTTGCTCGCACAGTTGAAGCAGCGCGGGCTAGCCCTCCTGGCCCGATCCGGGCAATCCGCGAGCTTATGTTCGGTGCGAGCGCAATACGAACAAGGTCGATCGTTTGCGTCGCTTTTGCAGTGCCGCTGGGTGTGTCCAAATTGGAGGCAGGAGTGGCACTGCATAAAGGGGGTAAATTGGTGGACCCGAACCTTCTGGTGGTCCACGCTGAGGCGCTCGCGCTCCATCGCGGCCCTCCAGAAGCCCGGCTCGGCCTCAAATATGGCGTTATACAGGACGGGATTCCTGTTGTTTCGGAGGAATTTTAACTTAAGCGGTGAGTCCCCCCCTCTGTCCCCGACTCTGAGTTCAGGGTTCTGGCGCAAAATGACGCCCGCTAGCTCGTCGTATGGGATATCTTTTGAGACTCCTTTTAAAATTATCATTGGGCGCCGTTTGAATGCCGCTTGGGCCCTGAATTTGCCCGAGCGATTTGCAATTTCAAGGGCGTCGTCGCGCTGCCCGACGGTCGCAAACTCAACTCTCAACTTGTTGTTTGAGATGAGTTTGAAGCCCTCGGGCCCGTATGGGCGCTCCCTGAAACTGCAGGATCGCTTGAACTCAGCGAGTAGATCGCCTCGCGATCTACTTGGCTCCTGCAGCTCAACTATTAATGCCGGTCTGGCCGGCGGCCCCACCGGCAGCTCGTTTATTGTTGCCAGTGAGGGCCCCCGGTCCCCCGCGAACTGTGGTAGGGGGGGGATGGTCGCGTCCGCTCTCGAGCTTTTTCGAGCAGATATCTCTGCATACGATGGGCGAGGCACCGACAGGAGAGAGATCTCTGCCGATATGGTCTTTTTAATCTCGCCCATCTCCTTGCCCATCTCTCCCCTGACGCAGTCCGTTAGGGCCTGTGTGAGCTGCTCCACTGTTTCGGGCGCCATTTTGCATAACGTAGATGCCTGGGCGGCCGTAGGGTGTCCCTGTAGGGGGGATGAGGAGTAGGTCGTAGCAGTCTCCTCTTTATCCGATCCGCCGTGTGCTCCGTGAAGAGACTTAAGGGCCCGGGTCAGATCGTCCCGAAGCCCCCCAATCTCCTCGCGGACTCGCAAGATTTCGTCGTTGCGCTGGGGGGTCCTAGGAGGCCCCTCTTCTGTGTTCGTGGCGGCATCCATTGTTCCGTGCCGCTTATCCTCACAGATTGGGACCTCCCACGGCTCCCCAACGATACGCTGGTCCTCGAGCTCCTCCTTGAGTCGCTCAGTGAATCCAGCGACCTGGTCTGAAATCTTGCGAGCAGTGTCGATAACGTCCATCTTGTTTATGCGCGTTACCGACTTGCCGGCTTGGATCTTTTCTAAGATCCTGCCGGTAAACTCTCTCACACTCACGGCGAAGCCGTCTATCCTGCTGCGCCTCTCGTTCAAGAGGCGCACGCTCAGAGGTTCCGGACGGTCGGCCTTGGGGCTACCACTGGCCTCGTCGATGACACGAGGCACCGGAGACCCCGATGGTACCTCGGCCAAGAGCCTATCCAGCTGTGTAAAGACCGTCCGGGCGTATTTTCGAAGCTGTAACGTTGAGTTACCAATGTTCTGCCTCTGAAAGTGCGCCAGTTGTGCCGGATCCGAGGCGATGCGGGACAGGACCACGAGGTGACTGTCCATCTCGGAGAAGAGGTCCCGAAGGGTCTCTTTTCCGAGAGAGGCAATGTCGCAAGCGAATCCCCCGGGAGTGTACGAGGAAAGCCCCGACAGTCTCTGCCACCCCGGTGAAGGGGTTCTATCAAATTCCCTGAGAGAGTCCCCTATTTCCGCCATCATGAATTCTAAAATAAGCAAGAAAGGAAATATAAAAATATAAAGATAAGAAAAAGACAAGTCGCGTTATAAGCCAAGCGTCAATAGGCGCGCGGCGCCTTTACAAATGTTGTTACTGAAATTATTAATCACTAGGTAATATGGTAAATTTATATGGTGGTTTTATAACGTAGCCAATTGTGCAAAAATTTTATAAGACAGTATTTGAAATATATAAGAGAGCACAGAAGAAAATAGACAGGCAACGCTAAGAATGCGTTGATATTGCGATACAATTAATAATCTTGGTAGTGCCAGTATGTACTCGCCGCTAAGTGGCGCTGTGTTAAATATATTTGTCTATTGTAGTATATATCAGTAAAGAAAGTAAAAAGTTAAAAGTAAAAGTAAAAAGTACAAAATCAAAATATATAATAAATCTATGTCATGATCGAACTTCATCGATGATTTCATTAGCTAAGGAGGTAACATGTATATAAGGTGAAGTTTTTAATTTAGTAAATAATATATACTTATTTATTTACTGCACTTAGAGTTTGTAAATTCCGGTGCGGCTAGTAGCTGGATGACACTGTATCGCTCTTGAGTATATCGTGGTGATTGTAGATAAAGTAGGTATATATTTTAATACACAGGTGTGATAGTATTTAATAATAGGCGTTGCTTTTTCGTCTCTGCTGCTTTCCTTTTACTCTCGTAGATATTATGTGGAGCACTTATAAATTAGAAATTTGTACATTAGGTGATTAGGTGATATAATATAATATTCACATTCACTTAAGTCACTAATAATAGTGAGAATGCTAAGAGTCTCTTTCGAAAGAACAAAATAAAGCATTTAGGGAGAGAGAGGAGCAAAATAAGAATGACTCATTAGCAAAGAAGGTTCAAAAAAAAAATTTTTTTTTTTTTTTTTTTTTTTTAAAGTTTATGTTGTAGTTGATTTGTTTATTAGATGTTTGGACTGTGTGTGTAGGAGTGCACTCACTGCGTAGGGCGTGCGGCCCGATTTAGGATGGCTTGAGTCTGTCTGTCTGTCATGTTCAATGTCTTATTAATTCAAGTTATGTTGGGGGAAAATATAATTTAGAGAGAACGCAAAAGAATATATTACTCACCTCATTAAGTGAGAGTGAGGCCGGAGTCGGGCAGGAAAACTCCGAAAAAGGGGAGGTCGGACGGTCGGGGGAGGGGAGGGAGGGTACATGCCGTGGATTTTTGGGGAATGCGCGAGCCATGATAGTTGAATTTTGAAAATAAAATTTTGCACCATCCCAGTTCGCGCATTTACCGCCATCTATGAACTAGGTGGCAAAGCACTACGCATAACCGGGTGGCGGGACTCCGAGCACTACGTCCACCCATATTACGTAGTGGTTCAGAGTCGGTCCGCGCTTTAGGGTGGCGTTAAATCCGAATTTGTACCGTAGTTACTAACAAAAGGTTGGCAACAGGTAGTGAAGTAATTTAATAAAAAGTAAGTAATAGAGTAACTTTAAGTAAAAAATTTTTATATATGCCTTTAGGAGGACTTTTTGGGATACTAAGTCAATTTTTAAATTTTGAAAATATGCTAGGATGCCAAAGATATGGGCGGATTAAAATTTGGAAAATTCTATTTTAACTTACTTAGTACCATCATAGGTCGCGCATTTCCCGCTGTTTCCCGAGGTCGGGAAAACGGAAACTCAAAAAAATTTTTGTGGGGGTGTTTAGGTAGACTAATTGGGCTATGGGATCCGTTTTTAGATTTCAAAAATATGGGGGGATGCAAGAGATGTGGATGGATTACTTTTTTGGGAATTCAGATCTTACTCTCTATGGGACTAGGTGGGGCATGTTTTGGGGATGGGAGTGGGCGCGGGGGGTGATATTGGGTATTGGAGTTGGGTACACGGGGGGGTGTTGACAGAAAAACATGTCGCAGGTCTGTCACGCGACATTGCGACACTTCTGTCGCACCCTCTGGGGGTAATAGGGGGTGATGGAAGACCCGATATCGGGCCCGAATGCTCGAGTACACGGAATATCCGGACCCGGTGTCGGGTCGGGGCACAGGTACCGGCCGCTACCGACTTGAAGAGAAGACGCAATACGGGGCGGGCACGCCGCGGGGGGGGACCGCCGCGTGATTCCGTCTCCATACAAATTAATGAAAACGTGACGTCATAGGCCCGATCCGACTCGCGCCTGACCAAAAACCGATGCTGACATCACGTTCTCGGCCACGTGACCGCCTTGGGGCCGCGCCCTATATGCACGTAAAATAACCCCATTTCGGCCACGAGGTTTTTTCCTGGGCGGATTTGGGCCGAACAAAATTTACGTCCAGGAAGAGAGTGATCTGAAAATAGGTTGTACAAATTTTCATCCCCCTGGGCCCCCGGGAACATATCAAAAACCCAGAGTAATGAAAATTTTACTGTAAACAAATCACTTAGCAAGCTTATGTCGGAGTTCGTCAGAAGGACGGCTCTCGGCATATTTCACATTTAATTAAAAAATAGGAGACTCCCGGAGCTGAAATTTTGCATAAGGCATAAGGGATAAATTAGGCATCGAATAAAATACATATCTCTGCCGCGAAATTATTAGAAAAGGGGGGAAATTTAACTTAAAAATCAAGCCATCCCTTCTCGGGACCGCACTTACCCTTGTAAATTTAGCAGCCCATCCTGATCTGCCTTTCTTCTTTTATCAAGAAGTGTAGGCGGCTCAGCCTTTTAAAATAAAAGCGAGCTCACCGCCCAGCGCTGGTGTTAGGGGGTTGAAATACACCCCTAAAGTGTTTGCCGTCAATGTTTATGAAATTTAAAAGTTAAATAACTTTTTACTGGATAGAGTAAAAAATCCAAATGGCACGGATTTGAGCTCGCCGCACTAAACACTATCTGAATATAATTTTGAATAAATTTTTTATTGAAATTTTCAATATAATTATGGCCGAAAACTGTTTTTGTATAGAAATTTTTTAGGTAAAAACACTTGTAAATAATCCAATTTTCTCGTAAAAAATCTGAAATTTTTAACACTTATCCGCTGTTTAATGGGGCACAGGATAGCACTGCACAAAAATGCACTTTTCGCGACAAAAATCGCGCCGCACGCCAGTTTGTCCACAATTCGGGGGTTATTTTTGGTTTCCACGGTGATATCTCCGCGAAAACTACTCCGATTTTCATGCGGATTTCACTATACGAGAGCGCTTACCGAAACCTACAAAATGATGTATAGTTTGCGTTTTTATGAGAACTTTTGCCACTTTTATAGATTTTTAAAGGTTTGTATGGGCGCTCCCGGGACTTGTACGTGCGCGCTCGGTACAAGACTTGGCACGCGACTGGTTAGGTTAGGTTAGGTTAGGTTAGGTTAGGTTAGGTTAGGTTAGGTTAGGTTAGGTTAGGTTAGGTTAGGTTAGGTTAGGTTAGACACACACACACACACACACTAACCTAACCTAACCTAACCTAACCTAACCTAACCTAACCTAACCTAACCTAACCTAACCTAACCTAACCTAACCTAACCTAACCTATCCTAAAAAAAAAAAAAAAAAAAATGCTACCGTGAGCTATCCATAAGAGATGGACATATACCATCGCGGATATTTCTGTAGACCTTTTCAAGGTGTACAAATACTTAGTACATCATTTTGTTAAATCTCGTAGGGTTTATTTAGCCTGCGTTTGCAATGTAAGCGAAAAAAAAAAAAAATTAATTATTTACAGTAACCTCAAAAATTACAATATATCTATCTCTACTCCGTATTGAATGTTATTATAAGTACAAACCTTCCTCTGGAATAACTCTATCTATTAAATAAAACCGCATCAAAATCTGTTGCGTAGTTTTAAAGTTTTATGCGTTTTACATAGGGATATATGGACAAACAATAATAATAATGCATGCATGCCTGCATGCATGCATGCATAGTAGGCAACATTGGGTAGGTCAAGGTCAAGGTCAGGTCAGGTCAGGTTAGTGTGTGTGTGTGTGTGTGTGTGTGTGTGTGTGTGTGTGTGTGTGTGTGTGTGTGTGTGTGTACACACACACACGCATATATGTATATGACCGAATGTCACGTCGGCCGCCGCGCAGTCGCATGGGTGGGTCGCTACTGACGAAGCGATCGTATGCGGCGACGGTGACGAACGACGACGTTATGTGGGTTTGTGTTAATGTTGTTGTTTATGTTGTGTTTTTTTTAATTTTATATTAGAGCGCGACGAAACACAATACGAAACGCCCGTCCCACGTCGTTGTCAAAGCACTCCCGCCCTGACGAAAAACAAAACACTGTGCCGACCGACGGACTCGCGTGTCAGCGTATTGTCTTCGGATTATTAACATCATAATTTGTTATTCTGAAGTATTATTATACGTTGAAAATGCGTTAGTTCGTAATTCATGTTGAATGCTTTCAACGTTACATTAACGGTCGTTTAGAGAGAGTGATTAATTCACGAGTGGTGTATGCGTGAAAGCGCGCGCGCGCCTCCGTGTTATCCCATATTAGAATCTCCGAATCACACCGTTCGGTTCTCTATTTGTGGATAATCGGTCTCGCCGCGCAATGAACGCATATAAAATATAAATGTGTACGTTTCCGTCCCGCTCGCGAATATCGTATAATATTTGCGAGCGGGCAAAACAAAATTTTTTGACACACATCGGATATATAAAATAGAGATCTCTCCATTACCGGGCGACGATCTTGATAGTTCACGTACGCGTTGGACGCTTTTATATTGACGTGTAAATCGATCTCGTATTCTAGAACTTTCGAACGAGGGACATATGATGAAATTAATTAAATTTTTTTTTTTTTTTTTTGTCGTGTCCTCTAATGTATCGCGCGCGCGTGGTGTTATATATGCACGACGTACGTGTGAAATAATAAAAATATTCCGAGGGCAACGTCGCGTCCTCCTCGTCATCGACGACGGACGCGATCGTACCTAGGCGTAGTCTAGAGTTATTGCTCCCTGGTTGATCCTGCCAGTAGTTATATGCTTGTCTCAAAGATTAAGCCATGCATGTCTCAGTGCAAGCCGTATTAAGGCGATACCGCGAATGGCTCAATATATCAGTTTTGGTTCCTTAGATCTTACTCGGTTACTTGGATAACTGTGGTAATTCTAGAGCTAATACATGCAATCAGAACTCTGACCAGTGATGGGACGAGTGCTTTTATTAGATCAAAACCAATCGACGGAGGGCCTCGCGTCCGAAGTCGTTAATTTTGATGAATCTGGATAACTTTTGCCGATCGCATGGTCCAGTACCGGCGACGCATCTTTCAAATGTCTGCCTTATCAACTTTCGATGGTAGTTTATGCGACTACCATGGTTGTCACGGGTAACGGGGAATCAGGGTTCGATTCCGGAGAGGGAGCCTGAGAAACGGCTACCACATCCAAGGAAGGCAGCAGGCGCGCAAATTACCCACTCCCGGCACGGGGAGGTAGTGACGAAAAATAACGATACGGGACTCTTACGAGGCCTCGTAATCGGAATGAGTACACTTTAAATATTTTAACGAGGAACAATTGGAGGGCAAGTCTGGTGCCAGCAGCCGCGGTAATTCCAGCTCCAATAGCGTATACTAAAATTGTTGCGGTTAAAAAGCTCGTAGTTGCATTTGTGCGCCGCGCTGTCGGTGCACCGCATCCGCGGTGATACTGACACGTCTGCGGAGCATATCGTCGGTGAGCCGGCGGTAATACGCCGGTTCAATATCAAAATCCTATCGCGGTGCTCTTCGTTGAGTGTCGAGGTGGGCCGACAATTTTACTTTGAACAAATTAGAGTGCTCAAAGCGGGCTCAAAATGCCGCTTGAATATTTCGTGCATGGAATAATAGAATATGATCTCGGTTCTATTTTGTTGGTTTTCAGAACTCCGAGGTAATGATTAATAGGGATAACTGGGGGCATTCGTATTGCGACGTTAGAGGTGAAATTCTTGGATCGTCGCAAGACGAACATCAGCGAAAGCATTTGCCAAAGGTGTTTTCATCAATCAAGAACGAAAGTTAGAGGTTCGAAGGCGATTAGATACCGCCCTAGTTCTAACCGTAAATATGTCATCTAGCGATCCGCCGACGTTACTACAATGGCTCGGCGGGCAGCTTCCGGGAAACCAAAGATTTTGGACTCCGGGGGGAGTATGGTTGCAAAGCTGAAACTTAAAGGAATTGACGGAAGGGCACCACCAGGAGTGGAGCCTGCGGCTTAATTTGACTCAACACGGGAAATCTCACCAGGCCCGGACACCGGAAGGATTGACAGATTAACAGCTCTTTCTTGATTCGGTGGGTGGTGGTGCATGGCCGTTCTTAGTTGGTGGAGCGATTTGTCTGGTTAATTCCGGTAACGAACGAGACTCTAGCCTGCTAAATAGGCGTCGTCATTTAGGTGTGCGCGATTTCGGTCGCGCAACTCACTGGCGGCGTATTAAAATTCTTCTTAGAGGGACCGGCGTCTTCGAGGCGCACGAGATTGAGCAATAACAGGTCTGTGATGCCCTTAGATGTCCTGGGCCGCACGCGCGCTACACTGAAGGAATCAGCATGTTCTCCCTGGCCTAGAGGCCCGGGCAACCCGTTGAAACTCCTTCGTGCTGGGGATTGGGGTTTGCAATTATCCCCCATAAACGAGGAATTCCTAGTAAGCGCGAGTCATAAGCTCGCGTTGATTAAGTCCCTGCCCTTTGTACACACCGCCCGTCGCTACTACCGATTGAATGATTTAGTGAGGTCTTCGGACCGACACGCGGTGGCTTGACGGCCGTCGGCGTTGCTGGGAAGTTGACCAAACTTGATCATTTAGAGGAAAAAAGTCGTAACAAGGTTTCCGTAGGGGAACCTGCGGAAGGATCATTAACGTGAAATTGCGTGTAACGTTTCACCTTACGGGTGCTACGCGATCGCGATAAATCGTTATCATCATTGACAACAACAAAGATAATTATAAATGGTTCCATTCAATTCGCACGAATAAATTGGAACGTAAAAGAAAATGCAACGCGCCGCGCGAGCGGTGGCCGCGCATGCGACAAACTTATATATTATAATTCTTGTATGAAAATGCAAGGAAACAATCACCCTGGACGGTGGATCACTTGGCTCGCGGGTCGATGAAGAACGCAGTTAACTGCGCGTCATAGTGTGAACTGCAGGACACATTTGAACATCGACATTTCGAACGCACATTGCGGTCCGTGGAGAAACATCCAGGACCACTCCTGTCTGAGGGCCGGCTGAATAAAAACATACACCACACTGCCCTCCTCGCCTCTGCGCCCGACGGGAGACCGTCAGGACTGCGGTAGGGGGGGAGGACACGATGACGGCCATCCGGCGCGCGAACGCGCGACGGTCCGTTCAAATATTCAGTTCAGTAGTTCAGCGTGTGCGTGAGCGCGCGGGTCT
>JARGCU010000053.1:230000-237500 GCA_029227775.1 Morpho helenor
AGAGTAGAGAAATACTGTAAATTTTTTACATAAAAAAAAAAAAAAAAAAAAAAAAAAAAAAAATATTTTCATGTTATAAAATAATTATTACGCTCACATTGCAAACGCAAAAATTGATGTACAAAGTATTTGTACAACTTGAAAAGGTCTACACAAAAGGTCCGCGATGGTACATGTATACATATATACATATATCTATGTAAATTAATATATAGGGAAAAATGTAAAAATAAATGAGCAAATATATACAACTATATGAATTTTTCTTATTCCAAAGATAGCAGTAAATCTTCAGGGAACAGGGGACAGGGGACAGACAGGGAGAGGGAAATTGTTCATCTCCAAATTTAACGCTTGCCGGCCACGGACAGTAAGTATGTAATGAATGAATCAAAACTGCTGGATCGATTTTAATAATTTTTTTTCACCGTGTGTGACATGGGCTACATACCCGCGTGCGAAGCAGGGGCAGGCCGCTAGTATTTAATATTTAAATTAGTTAATCTTGTACGCGTGTATACAGTGCGAACTCTACCTATAACTCTAACCTAACCCCCATCAAGGGACTGTGCATCTGTGCATATATTTGACGTTATACTGAGTTGTCGTTAAATGGAGAGTAGTATAATATGTATATTATAATAAAAAAGAAAAAAGAAAAAAAAAAAAAAGAAGGAAATCATTTGATCGCTGTCGCGTATAGTGCTCTGTTATTTTCGTGTGACGTCTCTGGCTGCACCACCATTATTAAATTTGTTGTACTTTTTTTTTTTTTTTTAAACTATATATTTCATTCATATATTGCGAATAAATAATGGTAAAAAAGTTTGTAAACAAAAGAACGAATTTCTTAGAAAGTTCGGTATGTGTAATGCCGACAGTCGAATTTATCACCGGCCAGGATAATAAAGCGACATGATAACGTGCGCAGCTGCGCGGTTATATATTTTTTTCTTTTTCTTTTTGTTTTTTTTTTTTTGGCAGCTTAAAAAGTACTTTATATTATTAATTTTAATGTAGTTGTCGTTCGTTATGAGCGTTATACACGCACGGGCTTGTTATACATTGAAGGCATCTGTTTGAACATTATATGTTGTGAATGTTGAAATATACATAAATTAATTTAAATTAAATTAATTACTTGAAGAGAGGATTCAAACTCTGACGTAATAATACCCATTACCTCAAACAATTCAAGATTATTACGACATTTTATGGGAATGATAAACTTTCATAGGTGAGGCATCACCTACGCAGCGCACCATCAAATGGAGCTCAATCAATACAAAAATTTATGACAATTCAAAAATTTATGACAAGAAGAAAAAAAATTCAACGGACAGAAGAAGCGAAACGAAGTTTCCAACAATGAAAGCAAGACGTAGAAAGGAGGAGTCCCGCAACAAAAAATTTCAAGCCGGCGCTGGGGGCCACTTGGATTTTTTACAAAAAATGTTAAGCTTTTGCTGTAGCTCAACAAAAATATAGCACCTGCGTGCACATTTTCGTCGTATGTTTGTAAAGGAGGAAGATTAATAATCTACGCAGATCACAAGCCGCTCACTCGTGCTTGCTATTACGGAAGGCTACCGCCACTTACCGACGATCATCGACAGAGCATCGAAATGGCCATAAGCTTTTCCAATCCGATATCTATTCAAAACGCTAACGCAACGAATGGGGAGAAAAAAAATAAATAAAAAAAAAATGGGTTAATACAACGATAATACACCGAAGTCTGAAAACCGCCTTAACTACAGGCCTTCACTACAGGGTACAGTTAGTCCGCCTAATCTAGTACTAGCGGCCTGCTCCTGCTTCGCACGGGTATAAAATATATATGTATATCCAATGTCAGTCAGTGTAAGTTTACTTATTCACTTTTACATTTTCCCTATGTGTTTTATTTTTACAATTAATTACAGAATGTCTTCAAAACAAACTCTTAAAAGATTCGGCATTTTAAATCTCAATGTAATATCTCAATGAAAATGTTCACTTAAATTACATGCTGTTTTACATAGGGATATATGGACAAACAATAATAATAATGCATGCATGCCTGCATGCATGCATGCATAGTAGGCAACATTTGGTAGGTCAAGGTCAAGATCAAGGTCAAGTTCAGGTCAAGGTCAGGTTAGGTTAGGTTAGGTTAGGTTAGGTTAGGTTAGGTTAGGTTAGGTTAGGTTAGGTTAGGTTAGGTTAGGTTAGGTTAGGTTAGGTTAGGTTAGGTTAGGTTAGGTTAGACACACACACACACACACACTAACCTAACCTAACCTAACCTAACCTAACCTAACCTAACCTAACCTAACCTAACCTAACCTAACCTAACCTAACCTAACCTAACCTAACCTATCCTAAAAAAAAAAAAAAAAAAAATGCTACCGTGAGCTATCCATAAGAGATGGACATATACCATCGCGGATATTTCTGTAGACCTTTTCAAGGTGTACAAATACTTAGTACATCATTTTGTTAAATCTCGTAGGGTTTATTTAGCCTGCGTTTGCAATGTAAGCGAAAAAAAAAAAAAATTAATTATTTACAGTAACCTCAAAAATTACAATATATCTATCTCTACTCCGTATTGAATGTTATTATAAGTACAAACCTTCCTCTGGAATAACTCTATCTATTAAATAAAACCGCATCAAAATCTGTTGCGTAGTTTTAAAGTTTTATGCGTTTTACATAGGGATATATGGACAAACAATAATAATAATGCATGCATGCCTGCATGCATGCATGCATAGTAGGCAACATTGGGTAGGTCAAGGTCAAGGTCAGGTCAGGTCAGGTTAGTGTGTGTGTGTGTGTGTGTGTGTGTGTGTGTGTGTGTGTGTACACACACACACGCATATATGTATATGACCGAATGTCACGTCGGCCGCCGCGCAGTCGCATGGGTGGGTCGCTACTGACGAAGCGATCGTATGCGGCGACGGTGACGAACGACGACGTTATGTGGGTTTGTGTTAATGTTGTTGTTTATGTTGTGTTTTTTTTAATTTTATATTAGAGCGCGACGAAACACAATACGAAACGCCCGTCCCACGTCGTTGTCAAAGCACTCCCGCCCTGACGAAAAACAAAACACTGTGCCGACCGACGGACTCGCGTGTCAGCGTATTGTCTTCGGATTATTAACATCATAATTTGTTATTCTGAAGTATTATTATACGTTGAAAATGCGTTAGTTCGTAATTCATGTTGAATGCTTTCAACGTTACATTAACGGTCGTTTAGAGAGAGTGATTAATTCACGAGTGGTGTATGCGTGAAAGCGCGCGCGCGCCTCCGTGTTATCCCATATTAGAATCTCCGAATCACACCGTTCGGTTCTCTATTTGTGGATAATCGGTCTCGCCGCGCAATGAACGCATATAAAATATAAATGTGTACGTTTCCGTCCCGCTCGCGAATATCGTATAATATTTGCGAGCGGGCAAAACAAAATTTTTTGACACACATCGGATATATAAAATAGAGATCTCTCCATTACCGGGCGACGATCTTGATAGTTCACGTACGCGTTGGACGCTTTTATATTGACGTGTAAATCGATCTCGTATTCTAGAACTTTCGAACGAGGGACATATGATGAAATTAATTAAATTTTTTTTTTTTTTTTTTGTCGTGTCCTCTAATGTATCGCGCGCGCGTGGTGTTATATATGCACGACGTACGTGTGAAATAATAAAAATATTCCGAGGGCAACGTCGCGTCCTCCTCGTCATCGACGACGGACGCGATCGTACCTAGGCGTAGTCTAGAGTTATTGCTCCCTGGTTGATCCTGCCAGTAGTTATATGCTTGTCTCAAAGATTAAGCCATGCATGTCTCAGTGCAAGCCGTATTAAGGCGATACCGCGAATGGCTCAATATATCAGTTTTGGTTCCTTAGATCTTACTCGGTTACTTGGATAACTGTGGTAATTCTAGAGCTAATACATGCAATCAGAACTCTGACCAGTGATGGGACGAGTGCTTTTATTAGATCAAAACCAATCGACGGAGGGCCTCGCGTCCGAAGTCGTTAATTTTGATGAATCTGGATAACTTTTGCCGATCGCATGGTCCAGTACCGGCGACGCATCTTTCAAATGTCTGCCTTATCAACTTTCGATGGTAGTTTATGCGACTACCATGGTTGTCACGGGTAACGGGGAATCAGGGTTCGATTCCGGAGAGGGAGCCTGAGAAACGGCTACCACATCCAAGGAAGGCAGCAGGCGCGCAAATTACCCACTCCCGGCACGGGGAGGTAGTGACGAAAAATAACGATACGGGACTCTTACGAGGCCTCGTAATCGGAATGAGTACACTTTAAATATTTTAACGAGGAACAATTGGAGGGCAAGTCTGGTGCCAGCAGCCGCGGTAATTCCAGCTCCAATAGCGTATACTAAAATTGTTGCGGTTAAAAAGCTCGTAGTTGCATTTGTGCGCCGCGCTGTCGGTGCACCGCATCCGCGGTGATACTGACACGTCTGCGGAGCATATCGTCGGTGAGCCGGCGGTAATACGCCGGTTCAATATCAAAATCCTATCGCGGTGCTCTTCGTTGAGTGTCGAGGTGGGCCGACAATTTTACTTTGAACAAATTAGAGTGCTCAAAGCGGGCTCAAAATGCCGCTTGAATATTTCGTGCATGGAATAATAGAATATGATCTCGGTTCTATTTTGTTGGTTTTCAGAACTCCGAGGTAATGATTAATAGGGATAACTGGGGGCATTCGTATTGCGACGTTAGAGGTGAAATTCTTGGATCGTCGCAAGACGAACATCAGCGAAAGCATTTGCCAAAGGTGTTTTCATCAATCAAGAACGAAAGTTAGAGGTTCGAAGGCGATTAGATACCGCCCTAGTTCTAACCGTAAATATGTCATCTAGCGATCCGCCGACGTTACTACAATGGCTCGGCGGGCAGCTTCCGGGAAACCAAAGATTTTGGACTCCGGGGGGAGTATGGTTGCAAAGCTGAAACTTAAAGGAATTGACGGAAGGGCACCACCAGGAGTGGAGCCTGCGGCTTAATTTGACTCAACACGGGAAATCTCACCAGGCCCGGACACCGGAAGGATTGACAGATTAACAGCTCTTTCTTGATTCGGTGGGTGGTGGTGCATGGCCGTTCTTAGTTGGTGGAGCGATTTGTCTGGTTAATTCCGGTAACGAACGAGACTCTAGCCTGCTAAATAGGCGTCGTCATTTAGGTGTGCGCGATTTCGGTCGCGCAACTCACTGGCGGCGTATTAAAATTCTTCTTAGAGGGACCGGCGTCTTCGAGGCGCACGAGATTGAGCAATAACAGGTCTGTGATGCCCTTAGATGTCCTGGGCCGCACGCGCGCTACACTGAAGGAATCAGCATGTTCTCCCTGGCCTAGAGGCCCGGGCAACCCGTTGAAACTCCTTCGTGCTGGGGATTGGGGTTTGCAATTATCCCCCATAAACGAGGAATTCCTAGTAAGCGCGAGTCATAAGCTCGCGTTGATTAAGTCCCTGCCCTTTGTACACACCGCCCGTCGCTACTACCGATTGAATGATTTAGTGAGGTCTTCGGACCGACACGCGGTGGCTTGACGGCCGTCGGCGTTGCTGGGAAGTTGACCAAACTTGATCATTTAGAGGAAGTAAAAGTCGTAACAAGGTTTCCGTAGGGGAACCTGCGGAAGGATCATTAACGTGAAATTGCGTGTAACGTTTCACCTTACGGGTGCTACGCGATCGCGATAAATCGTTATCATCATTGACAACAACAAAGATAATTATAAATGGTTCCATTCAATTCGCACGAATAAATTGGAACGTAAAAGAAAATGCAACGCGCCGCGCGAGCGGTGGCCGCGCATGCGACAAACTTATATATTATAATTCTTGTATGAAAATGCAAGGAAACAATCACCCTGGACGGTGGATCACTTGGCTCGCGGGTCGATGAAGAACGCAGTTAACTGCGCGTCATAGTGTGAACTGCAGGACACATTTGAACATCGACATTTCGAACGCACATTGCGGTCCGTGGAGAAACATCCAGGACCACTCCTGTCTGAGGGCCGGCTGAATAAAAACATACACCACACTGCCCTCCTCGCCTCTGCGCCCGACGGGAGACCGTCAGGACTGCGGTAGGGGGGGAGGACACGATGACGGCCATCCGGCGCGCGAACGCGCGACGGTCCGTTCAAATATTCAGTTCAGTAGTTCAGCGTGTGCGTGAGCGCGCGGGTCTCCGTCGGGCTGGGACGCGAGCGACTTAGCTTTTTTTTTTAATTAAAAAGAAAAGCGCGAGAGCGCGCGCGCCCGCCCGCCTGACCGGGACCGATCGGGCGAACCCTCCGTTTGCGACCTGGGCGGTCGTGTCGGTACGACGCGATACCCCCGGTGGCGCGGTAGAGTATAGCCCGCGAGGTGCCCGCGTCCGGGCGGTGGGGCGCGGCGTCGCGGCGTCGCGTCCCTCCGGCACCTGACCCGCCGCACGACCGGCTGATCTATTCGAGCTCGAAGAAAATGCGCTAAGGGTGTGCGCGTGCGACACAGTACGGACGCCCGCACCGTAGGCGGACTCGACGTCCGGAAGAGCGCGACGGCGCCGTCGTCGCGCCAGAGGGCGCGGCTGACGGCGCCGTCGAGCTGACGGATATCGCGTCTGCCTCCTTTTTTTTTTATCGTTGGCCTCAGATCAGGGAGGATCACCCGCCGAATTTAAGCATATTAGTAAGCGGAGGAAAAGAAACTAACCAGGATTTCCTCAGTAGCGGCGAGCGAACAGGAACAAGCCCAGCACTGAATCGCGCGGTTGTAACGATCGCGGGAGATGTGGTGTTCGGGAGGTCCCGCTATCTCGTCGTCGCCGCCCCTGTCCAAGTTCGTCTTGAACGGGGCCGTTTTCCCGTAGAGGGTGCCAGGCCCGTAGCGACGGGGCGAGTCGGCGAGAGGGACGCTCCTAAGAGTCGGGTTGCTTGAGAGTGCAGCCCTAAGTGGGTGGTAAACTCCATCTAAGGCTAAATATTACCGCGAGACCGATAGCGAACAAGTACCGTGAGGGAAAGTTGAAAAGAACTTTGAAGAGAGAGTTCAAGAGTACGTGAAACCGTTCAGGGGTAAGCCTGCGAAACTCGAATGAACGAACGGAGAGATTCATCGATATCCGGCGGCGTACGGGCGCGCGCCTCGATGTCGCGCCGTCCCCCTAACCGGGTGCGCGGCGCGGCACGGGTCGCGTCCGTCGACGTCCGCCGGCGTCGTGCACTTCTCTCTCAGTAATGCATCGCGACCCGTTCGACGTCGGCCTAAGCGCCGTCCGGGCAGCCCGGCCGCAGCGTCTCGCGCGCTGCGGCCGGACCGCGACGGTCGCCGGCCGGCTGTCGGACGGTAGTACGAAAATCGTACAATACGACGAACCGCGCACGCGCCACGCGCGCGTCCGGCCCGACGCAAGCGAACGCCGTACAGTGTCGCGGTCCTGCCAGAGCGCGGACCGCGACGCGGC
>JARGCU010000054.1:0-34300 GCA_029227775.1 Morpho helenor
TCACATTATGTTGGCAGTTTTTTTTTAATCTATTGAAAGTTTATAAAACTTTTAAGATAAAACTATAAAATGTTGACTGATGTAAGTTTTATATGCTAGAATATATCGTACAGCGTCTTTAAATAATTACACCAAAATGACAGTGTGGTACATTTGTACCATACTTTTATAATGCATAATATTAATTTAATACGGGACAAAAGCAGTTCAGTTGCTCTTGATACTATTATTTAATAGAATATAAATATATAGTTTTTAAGGTACATTTAAAGTAGTTAGCCGTAATAAAATATTAATTATAGATGGTGAGGTAGAGATGAAAAAGTTACTCTTTATATTTGGGACTAGGCCAGAATTTATTAAAGTTTATCCAGTAATCCAAGAGGCGAAAAGGCAAGGCAATCCAATTGTTCTGGTTAACACAGGGCAGCACAAAGAAATGCTCAATGAACTTTTAGATGAATTTTCTGTGGAAGTTGATTATGATTTGAAAATCATGGAAAAATATTCTGGTTTATCAGAAATTGTGGCAGGATCAATTAGCGGTCTTGACCCAATTATTAAAAAGGAACAACCAGATGTCATGTTAGTTCATGGTGATACTGCAGCTACTTTGGCTGGAAGTTTGGTTGCTTATTTTAATCAGATAAAGTTGGCACATATTGAAGCAGGCTTGCGAACTTACAATAAGTTTTCACCATTTCCTGAAGAAATGAATCGTCAAATTGTTGGTTTGATGGCTGATTATCATTTTACACCAACGGAAATGACGAAAGAAAATCTTTTAAAAGAAGGTAAGCCAAAAAATCAGGTTTTTGTAGTTGGAAACAGTGCTATAGATATGTTTCAGTATACTTTAAAGGATGATTATACAGATGAAGCTTTATCATGGCAAGCTGATAAGAAAATGATTTTAGTGACGGCTCACCGTCGTGAAAATTTGAGTGATTTAGAAGAAATTTTTGATGGAATTGCAGAGATCGCTGATGAATTTAAAGAAACACATAAAATCATTTATCCAATTCATATGAATCCAATCATTCGTGAAAAAGCGCAAAAATTACTGGAACATAGTAATATTAAAATCATTGACCCGCTGGATACAATTAACTTTCATAATGTGATGCGTCATGCCGAGTTGATTTTAACTGACTCTGGTGGAATTCAAGAAGAAGCGGCTTTCTTAGGGATTCCAGTGCTTGTTTTACGTGATACAACTGAAAGACCCGAGGGTGTACTGGCTGGTACTTTAAAACTTGTGGGGACTTCAAAAGAAAATATTGTTAATGAGACTCGGACTTTACTGACAGACAAGATTAAATATGAAAGGATGTCAGGAAGTAAGAATCCTTATGGTGACGGAACAACTTCCTTGCAGATTGTTAATATTCTAAATGAAAAATAAAAAAATTAATTTAAAGTCTTTCCAGTCTGTCTGTCTCATTTTTATCTTCCTCTTTAATTTTGAGTTTATTTTCCGCTTATCAAATTTTACTACCAGGGAAAAATTCTTTACACTTTTCTTTTTTGTAGCTCCTTTGATGCTGAGTTCATTTTTTATCATTACTGATAGTGAAAAGGTCCCTAATTCAGTTAAAAATCTTAGTATTATCGGTGTTTTCGGCTTCTTAATTTATGGTTCAAATCGCTTAATCGTATCGTTAACTTATCTCGTAGGAGGTGAGCATGCTGTTCCACAGCTCTTTTCTTTTCGATTTTTGATTGCCATATTTACCTTATTCTGTTGTGGTTTAGCTTATTATGTTTCAACAAAAAAACGCTTAATCTATAATTTAGCAACTATTATTGCCTCTTTATGGTTTATTACATTACCTATTATCGGTTTTAGATTTCTTTTTAAAATTTTGATTGAACACCAAAGGTTTGACTTCTCAATTGTAAGTAATATGGATATTAGGTATTTGATTGTTCCCTTTATGCCGATTATGTATTTAAGTTTTTGTAAGTTTACTGGTGTTGATCTGAAGCAAATAAGTAAAAACATAAAGAATACTGTTTATGCCCTCCTATTAATCTATCTAGTAGCCCTGATTGTCTATTCTGGGACTCAAATGAATATTACATTTAGTTTTGCACAAGAAGCTTTCTTTAATGGAATAGAACTTAATCATGGTGTATTATTAGCTCATTGGCTTGAAAGCTTGACAGTGGTTTCTCAATTCGTTCTCCCGATTATCGCTTTTGCTCTAGTAATTGGATATAAGGGTGAAAAATCTAAGAAAAAAATATCCACTCTAAAACCATTTTTAATTTTATTATTAATTGCATTGGGTGTATATGGCTATATCTTCTTAATTGAACCTCCGACTAACTTTGTTAGGTTTAATGAAAAAGTATTTAATAGTTATTTTGCTTTGCAAATATTTGAAGTAGTAGTCATTATGCTTTTGAGCATTTATACTGGATTAAAAAAGTTTATAAGGCCAAGATCAAAAATACTATTGTATATTGGATCAAGTCTCCCTTTCCTCTATTTATATATCGTAAGATATCATTATTGGGAAAATAGTTATATTTTTGCAGATGTTTTTGACCGTATCAATTATATTTTCTTTCTTTTTTCAATTTTTGTTTTTCTTTATTATACTGTGGAAGTCTTCATTCTTTGGTATTCTTATAGTAAAAGACAAAGAATTAACGCTCTTACTTTAAAAAATGAAGGACTAAAAAAGCAGTTCCATATCTATGTTTTAATCCCATGTCTGAATGAAGAATTAGTGATTCAAACAACTTTAAAAAGTATTTTAAAAAATGATTACGAAAATCTAGTGGTAACAGTTATTGATGATGCAAGTGATGATCACACATTGGAAAAAATTTCTGAACTTAAGGATTCTAGATTAAATGTATTAAAACGATTGAAACCTAATGCACAGCAGGGGAAAGGAGTAGCGCTCAATTGGGCTTACTATCAAATTAGTGAACAAATTCAAGAAGCAGGAATTGCTCCTGAGGATGTTCTAATTGCGATTATCGATGCTGATACAAAACTTGATCATAATTACTTTGAAAAAGTTAATTGTGCCTTTAATCATGATGATAAACTTACCGGTTTACAATCAAAAGTTCGTGTTGCAAATTTACTTAAAGATGCTTCTCAGGATCTCGAATTTTCTGAAATTATCAATGCTACACAGTCTTTTCGAAGTTTGACCAATACGGTTGCCTTTGGTGGAAATGGTCAATTCTGTAAATTGAGTACTCTTCAAGCCCTAAATGAGGATCCTTGGACAGATTCTCTTGTGGAAGATTTTGATTTATCAACCCGTCTGTTTCTGTCAGATATTGAAGTTAAAAATGCTCAATTTGATGATATTTACATTGAACAAACAGGGATTATCAATGATAATGAAGCTTTGGTTAAACAACGAGTGCGATGGGCGCAGGGAAATATCCAATCTTCAAAATATATTTTACCGACGATTCGGTCAAAAAAATTGCAGAATAAACAGAAGTTTGAATTACTGATGACCCTACTGAAACCTTGGTTAATGGGAATTGAATATATTATTGTAATTTATACAATGATAATGATTGTTAATTCACTTATATTAACTGGAATTACTGAACCGCTCAGAATTGTATTAATTCTTTTTATACTAATGTCCATTTATATTATTGTAGTCAATTTTGTATGGGCTATTCTTTATAATAAAGAGAAGTCGCAAGAAAAAACAAGGGTGTGGGATGTAGTGAAAGATACGGTTAATCTGACGAAATTTCTACTTATTTTAACTCAAATTTATCCACAGTCAGCCATTCGATATTTCAACTCTAAAAATGATTGGGTAAAAACTAATCGTCAAGAAGAAAGTGTTGACCCTCATATTGATGAGTATAAAAAATAAGAAAAACCTGCCTTTTGGGCTAGGTTTTTTCTTTTGTATATTTGCGAAATTAGTTTTTTTAGTTTAAATATGTTAAAGTAGTTGTAGTTTTAAAAATAAATCAATAACACAATGGGTACTGGTAAAAACTAAAATTACCGGTTGAGAAAGACCATCAGACTTGAACAGGTTAAGACCTGCGTAAGAATGTGTCCGAGTTTTAATTGTATTTTCTTTATGAAAATCTTTTAGCTTACTTTCTTATCATACTAGAGCCCTCCTTGTGTCTATAAAGGAGTTTTTTGATGTCAATTTTAGAAAAGATTCAAGAAAAACAACCACTTATCTTAAATTTAGCGAATTTTGTAACTCCACAAAGAGTTGCGGATGCGATTAGTTTTGCTGGTGGTTCACCATTAATGACTGCGGAAATTTCAGAAAGTGAAACTTTAGTTGAAATTGCAGATGCTGTAGTGGTTAATATTGGAACCATTTCAGAAAAGGATTATCCGCTTTTTTTGACTATTTGTCAGTTAGCAAATCAAAAGCACAAACCTTTAATTTTGGACCCAGTTGCTGTCAATGTCCCTTTTAGAGCAAATTTTGTCAAAAGATTAATGCAAGAGGTAAAATTTGATATCATTCGTGGGAATTCAGCAGAAATTGCTTGGTTTGCTGATAAAGAAAGCTTGAACAAAGGAATTGATGCACTTGAGTCAAATTTAGAAGTTGAGCACGCGCGAGTTGCTGCTCAAAAAACAGGGGCAGTCATTATTCAAACTGGAAAAGTTGATGTTATTTCTAGTGGGTTTGAGGAATTATTTGTTGAAACTGATAGTCCACTTTTTAAAATTAATGTTGGCTGTGGGGATATGTTGTCAGCAATTGTTGGAACTTTTGCGGCTGTATCTGATGATTTATTTAAGGCGGCTTATGAAGCGGCAGAATTCTTCGGTGAATCTGGTGTGAAAGCTACTGAGCAAGTAGAAAATCTACCAGGAAATTTTGTGAATCGTCTTCTTGATAAAATTTATCAAGCGACGCAAGAGGTTATATAAGGGAGAAGAAGAAATGATTGATGTTTCTCAAGTTGTGACAATCGCTGGAATTGATTCTTCTGGTGGGGCTGGTATTAATGCTGACCTAAAAACTTTTCATAATCAAAAAGTATATTCGGCAACGATTGTGACAGGGTTGACAGCACAAAATACCTATGGGGTACAAGAAATTTTACCGACAAATAAAGCTTTTATTTTGGCTCAATTTGACTCAGTATTTTCTGATTTGGAAATTTCGGCAGCTAAAACGGGGGCACTTTTTGATACTGCTCAAGTTGAAGCGGTAATTCAAGGCTTAAAAAAATATAAACCGAAGCATTTGGTGGTGGATCCAGTAATGGTGGCTAAAGGCGGGGCAATTCTTTTGACAAGAGAAGCCATTGATTTGATAAAAAATGAATTGTTACCTTTAGCAGAATTGGTCACTCCCAATTTGGAAGAGGCAGAGGTTATGTGTGGCTATAAAATTACTGACGAAAAGGAAATTTTAAAAGCCCTTCATGATATTCAAAAGTTAGGTGCTAAAAATGTGCTGATTAAAGGGGGACATGGTAATGGAGAACTGGTCAGAGATTATTTATTGATGACAGATGGTTCTGTCAGTACTTATGACTCTAAAAGATTACTGACAGAAAGAACACACGGAACCGGAGATACACTTTCTTCTTATATTACAGCTCATTTAGCTTTAGAAGAAGATTTAAAAGAAGTGATGCCAAAAGCTAAATTGTTTATTACTGAAGCTATTTCACAAACAATTAATGTTGGTCACGGTCACGGACCGTTAAACCATTGGGTGACAATTAATGAAAAATAAAATTTTAGACCTGAGGGCGTATTTTATTGCTGGCCCACAAGATTTTCCAAAACTTTCAATTGATGATGCAATCGATAAAATTTCTGTAATCATAAAAAGTGGAGTAACGGTTTATCAATTTCGTGATAAGGGAACAATTTATAAAAATAATAATCAACGATTAGAAGTAGCAAAAAGACTACAAGGAGTAGCTCAGAAAGCTGCTGTTTCTTTTATTGTGAACGATGATGTTGAATTAGCGCGTGAACTGTCAGCTGACGGGATTCATGTCGGACAAGACGATGATTCTGTCAGTAAAATTCGCGAGCTGATTGGCCAAGAAATGTGGGTAGGACTTTCTGTCAGTAATGATATGGAATTAGAAAGCGCTCAAAAAAGTGGAGCTGACTATTTGGGAATTGGTCCAATTTATCCAACAAATAGCAAGTCCGACGCAGCAGAACCAATTGGGGTTGACCATTTAAGAAAAATGCTTGAGCATAATCAATTACCAACTGTTGGAATTGGTGGAATTACTGAAAATTCACTGACAGAGCTTTCAAAAATTGGTTTGGATGGAGTTGCGGTAATTTCTTTGCTGACAGAATCCGAAAATTACAAAAATATGGTTCAAAAAATTAAGCAAAATATTAGATGAAAAAGATGTTGTACCCTTAAAAATACAACAAAACAAAATGATTCCGTTTTCTTTTTATTATATAAATTAAACTTACACAAATGTAAGTTTTTTTTCTTTAATAAATGTTATAATCAGAGTCATAAATGATATGAGATTAACTGAGTATTTTAAAAACCTCTTATTACTTTATATTTAAAAGGAGTTCCAATGGACAAGAAAAAAGAAATTCGTCTATTTTTGGCTAAAACAGTATTTTACTTTATAATTATTTTAATTCTGCTCTATCTTTATTCCTACAGTCATACTGGCGGAGCACACTTTATCTATAACGAATTTTAGAGAGAATTATCGAAGGAGTTAATTATGAAATTATTAGAACAAATTTTTGAAATTGCAAAAAAAGAACCAGACCTTATTGTACTTGCCGAGCGTGAGCAGAAATTTACTTACCGTCAATTATTTGCCGCGGTTTCACATATCTCAGAACAAATCAATGAACGCAATTTAAATCAGCGTCCAATCTTGATTTTCGGTAAAAACGATTTTATCACTTTAGCAGCCATGCTTGCGACAAATTTAACTGGTCACGCTTATATTCCTGTTGATGCTCACACACCATTTGAGCGGACAGAAATGATTAAATCAGCGGCAAAACCAGCGGCGGTACTCACTACAGTTGAGCTGTCAGCAGATTTTGAAGCACTTTTTACTGACAGAATTTCTCTTGAACTTACTGACCAGATTTTGACTGACAAACTTCCAGCACTTGATTTTTCTAAAGCTGTTTCTGGAAATGACAGCAATTATATTATTTATACTTCTGGAACAACAGGAGTACCAAAAGGTGTTGAAGTCAGTCATGATAATCTTGTGACTTTCACCAATTGGATGAACAATGATTTTATGAAAATTGAAAATAATCAAATCTTGTCACAAGCCCTTTACAGCTTTGATTTATCAATTTTCAGCTTGTATCCAAGTCTTACAACTGGCGGAACATTAATTTCACTCTCACGTGACGAAACAACCAACTTCAAATTACTTTTTGAACGTTTGAACAAAACGGTCATTAATACTTGGATTTCAACACCATCATTTGTTGATATTTGCTTATTGGACCCTTCGTTCACTGAGAAAGAACACCCTCAATTAGTTCAATTTATTTTCTGCGGTGAAGAATTAACAAAGAAAACAGCAGAAAAATTACTGACAGCTTTTCCGTCAGCAAATATATACAATACCTATGGTCCAACAGAAGCAACAGGAGCCATTTCGTCAGTAAAAATCACGAAAGAATTACTGACAGAAAATGATCGTGTCCCAATTGGTTTTGCCAAACCAGGTGTTGACTTAAAAATTATGGATAAGGAAATCATCATTGTTGGTGATTCGGTAGCCAAAGGTTACTTTGAAAATCCAGAAAAAACTGAGCAAGCCTTTTTCACAGTCGACGGAAAACCCGCTTATCATACAGGAGATGCCGGTTCAATTTCGGCTGACGGAATGCTCCGTTACCAAGGACGAATTGATTTTCAAGTTAAATTTAATGGATTCCGTATTGAACTTCAAGATATTGAAGCCAATATTCAAAACTTAAAAGAGATTGAAAAAGCGGTAGTCTTACCGAAAACGAATGACCAGCATAAAGTCACCGCATTAATCGCTTATTTAGAAACAGAAAAAACATTTGAAGACCGTGCAGCCGAACGCGCCTTCACAAAAGAACTCAAAGCTGAACTTTCAAAAACAATTATGGATTACATGATGCCAACTAAGTTTGTTTATCTTAAAAAGTTCCCATTGAATCAAAATGGCAAAGTTGACCGCAAGGCACTCGCCCAAAAAGAGCGAGGTGACAACTAGTGCAACCCTATTCAACACCCTTTTACTTCGTGATTTTAGGACTTGCTTTAATTCCTATCGTTATTGCCCAGCTTCTGGGCAAAAAACTCATGTGGTATCAAGTCCTATTGACCATCGCTTTTCTTTGGCTGACATTTTCGGGAACAGTGACAATTTGGGCATTAATCGGCTTCGGAATCTTCCAGACCATCATTGTAAAATTCTATGAGTGGTATCGAGTAAAACAAAACAAGAATCAGAGTTTTGTTTTCTACCTCATCATTCTGCTCTCTATTTTGCCATTAGTGATTGTCAAAGTGCATCCTCTGTTCAATCCAGGACCTGGACCAGGTTCAATTCTTGGATTCTTAGGAATCTCTTACATCAGTTTTAAGACAGTAGCCATGATTATGGAAATACGAGACGGACTTATTAAAGCCGTTCCTCTTAAAGAATTTCTATATTTCCTCTATTTCTATCCAACGATTTCATCAGGACCAATTGACCGATTCCGACGTTTTGTTAAAGAACTAAAAGCGCCAGTTGTCACTGAAAAATACCTTGATTTATTAAATAAAGGTGTCTTTAGAATTTTCCAAGGTTTCCTTTATAAATTCATCATCGGATACTTGATTGACCAATATTGGCTACATGGCATTGCAATCTCTGCAACGATACACCCAAGCTTCTTGAACGTTTCATCATCAATGTATGCTTACGGACTCTATCTATTCTTTGATTTTGCTGGCTACTCACTCTTTGCTATTGGTGTCAGCAATTTAATGGGATATGACCTCCCACACAACTTTAACAAACCTTTCCTAGCTAAAAATATTCATGACTTTTGGCAAAGATGGCACATGACTTTGAGTTTTTGGTTCCGTGACTTTGTATTCATGAGATTAGTGAAAACATTCATGGTTAAAAAATGGTCGAAAAATATGATAACCATCTCAAATGTTGGTTACCTCGCAAATATGTTACTCATGGGATTCTGGCATGGTTTAACTTGGTATTACATCCTTTATGGTTTCTACCACGCTATGTTAATGATTGGGTATGACGCATGGAAACGTCTGAAGAAACGTAAAAACTGGAAAATTCCAGATAATAAATGGACAAGTGCTATAAGTATTTTCATTACATTTAATCTAGTATTTATCAGTTTCCTTATTTTCTCAGGAATACCAAATCATATCATTATGCACTGCATAGATCCACATTTCCCACTTCCTAACTTCTAAAAGGCGTTAGGCATATCATAAAAAACATTAGGAGAAACAAAATGAAAGAACAAATTTTTGATATTATCGAAACCGTATCAGGCACAGACGAATTCCGTGAAGACTTAGACATGGATTTATTTGAAGAAGGAATTCTTGATTCAATGAGAGCCATCATGCTCATTGTTGAATTAGAAGGCGCTTTTGATATCAGTCTTCCACCATCAGAAATGGACCGTGAAGATTGGAATACAGCAAATAAAATAGCAGCACGCGTTCAGGAAAAAAAGGATGAAAATTAAAATTTTTAGAGCCATTGGCCCATTAATTGCAGCTTTAGCCCTTGTTGGCTTACTGATATTTCTCCCAATAAATGTTGGTATGAAATACTCAAAAGACCAACTTGTTAAATTTGCTCAATCACCACTAAATACTCCAAGCTTTACAGGCTATTCAATTAAAAAACAAGCCTATTCAGACCCCGAGTTTTTACCAGTTCTTGGTTCATCAGAAATGGAACATGTGGATTCTTTTCACCCAAGTGCCTATTTCAAAAAATACAATTCTGGTTTTACGCCATTCTTAGTAGGACAACCAGGAACAACTACTTTAACCCACTTTTTCTACATGAACTCTGTGGCAAATGAGTTAAAAAATCGTAAAATTGTTTTTGTCATTAGTCCACAATGGTTTTCAAAACAAGGAATTGTTGAAAGTGAATTGAAAAACTTTGTATCCAAAGGTGAGATTTACGGTTGGTTAAAAGAAGCAAACCCTAAAGCAGATACCACCACCCAACTTGCAAAACATTTATTAAGATTTAGATCGCTTAAATCTGAAGAGACGATTTATAATTCTCTAGAACGTCTAGCAGATAAAAAACCACTGACCGCTCTACAAAAAATGACTGTGGCGACCAATCTTCAGTTTTGGCGAAAAGAAGATTTACTCTTCTCAAGTGTTTCACAATTCACAGCACAACCTCTTGGACTTACACCAAAAATTAATAAGTTTGCTAAAGAATTACCCAATGATCCAACCTCTGAAAACTTAGAAAAATTGGCAGTTGACCAAGGAAAAGATAGTTCAAATAACAATCCTTTCCAAATCAATAATAAAGTTTGGGATAAGAAAATAAAATCTAAATATAAACATCTAGAAAATTACAAAAAACATGTTTCCTATTTAGAAAGTCCAGAGTATCAAGATTTCCAACAGCTCTTAAATGTGTTTGCCAAAAATAATAATGATGTTTTATTTGTTATTCAACCAGTAAATGGCTCATGGTCATCTTACACTGGAGTATCAAAAGCAACACTCGAAAATTTCAGCTCTAAAATTAAAACACAATTGCGCAGTCAAGGCTTTTATCAAATTGCTGACTTAACAGATATGTATAACACGCCTTATGCCTCTGGTGATACTGTTCACTTTGGTACTAAAGGTTGGTTAGCCACAGACAAAGCGATTGAAAAATTCATGAAGACACCAAGCAAGGTCAACTATCATATTGATAATTCGTTATTTTTATCAAAAGATTGGGCAATGAATGGTGCAACAGAGTCTATAGTAAATTAAAAATAAAAAAGATTGACAAAAAAGAATATGTCAGTTATAATAATAAAGGTTATGTCTATGACATAATCGTCGGTAGGTGAGGCTACCGCAGGGATACGGGTTGCTGCCGCAGAGTCGTGGAGACACGATGAGAGGGCTAACAGTTCACGTCGACAAACAAGGCGTGAAATAGTGCAACAACATTGCCCTGCGGAGCTAAAGCTTGAACGATAGCTTGTAACTGATTCGCTCTATAGTAGTGGTATCTTTTTTGGAATTATTCCCTTGCCTACGTTTAAGTTTTTTAGGCAAGGTTTTTTTATATTTAAAAAGGAGGTGAAAACGGAAATGGAATCCCAGACCATTAATAGTCCCGAGCCTGATAGGCCGCAGATAATTAACGTGATAAGAGCAGCTTTCCGTTTTTATCACCTTCTTTAAAGTGCCTAACGTTTGGGACTGTACACACAAAAATATTATAGAATATGAGGTACAGACCAATGAAAAAAATTAGAAAAACACTCGAAAACACAAAAAGAGCTACAACATTTGTAGATAACAATGAAATAAATGCAAGATTAGAATTTGCAAAAACTTCTACAAAAGAGGAGCTATTTCAAAAATTTAAAACATCAAATAAAGGATTAAGTGAAGAACAAGTAGAAATCTCTCGTGAACAATATGGAGATAATACGATTACGCGTGGTAAAAAAACTTCACTTATTAAACGGCTTTATCAAGCGTTCATCAATCCTTTTACCATTATATTGTTTGTCTTAGCATTAGTTTCAGCTTTTACGGATATTATCTTAGCAGCTCCTGGTGAGAAAAATCCCCAAGGACTCATTATCATTACTACAATGGTTTTAATCTCAGGAATTCTGCGTTTCGTTCAAGAGACTAGAAGTGGAAATGCTGCTGAGAATCTCTTAAAAATGATTACGACGACGACAAACGTTCATAGATTAGAATCAGGAAGTCAAGAGATTCCTATTGAAGAAGTTCTCGTAGGCGATATTATCCATCTATCAGCTGGAGACATGGTTCCAGCAGACCTTAGGATTATTCAAGCAAAAGACTTATTTATCAGCCAAGCCTCTTTAACTGGTGAAAGCGAACCAGTAGAAAAACTAGATTTAGCTACTGATGAAAAAGATGATTCAATCACAGAGTCAGTAAACCTAGCCTTCATGGGTTCAAATGTCATTTCTGGTAGTGCTTATGGAGTTGTAATTGCAACTGGAGATGCGACCATTTTTGGTGAAATGGCAAAAAGTGTAACCGAAGACTCAACTAAAACAACTTTTGAAAAAGGCGTTAACTCAGTTTCATGGGTCCTTATTCGCTTTATGTTAGTTATGGTTCCATTTGTCTTATTGATCAATGGTTTCACTAAAGGTGATTGGATGGAAGCTGCACTATTTGCTTTAGCAGTTGCTGTTGGTTTAACACCAGAAATGTTACCAATGATTGTGACAACTTGCCTAGCAAAAGGTGCAGTCACAATGTCAAAAGAAAAAACAATCATCAAGAACCTAAATTCTATTCAAAATCTAGGTTCAATGAATATTCTCTGCACTGATAAAACTGGAACATTAACACAAGACAAAGTAGTATTAATGCGTCATTTAGATATTCATGGGCAAGAAAATATTCGAGTATTAAGACATGGATTTTTGAATAGTTACTACCAAACTGGTTTAAAGAATTTAATGGATTTGGCAATTATCGAAGGAGCCGAAGCCAAGCAAGATAAAAATCCTGAACTGGGTGGTCTAAGTAGTAAATATACAAAAGTTGATGAAATTCCTTTTGATTTTGAAAGACGTCGGATGAGTGTCGTAGTAAAAAGCAATACTAATGGAGCGACTTCAAAAACTCAAATGATTACTAAAGGTGCAGCTGAAGAAATGTTAGACATCTGTACTTTAGTCGAAGATAAGGGAAATGTTGTTCATTTAACTCCTGAACTCAGAGCATACATTCTGAAAAAAGTTGATGAACTTAACGAAGAAGGAATGCGCGTGATTTTAGTCGCTCAAAAAACAAATCCTTCACCAGTAGATACATTCTCGGTTCAAGATGAATCTGAAATGGTGTTAATGGGTTATCTTGCCTTTCTTGATCCACCCAAAGAATCTACAGCAAAAGCAATCAAAGCACTCAATAAATATGGAGTATCAGTTAAAATCTTGACTGGTGATAACGATAAAGTTACTCGTTCAGTTTGCAAACAAGTAGGACTTCCAGTTGATAAAACTATTTTAGGTTCTGATATCGACCAATTAGATGATAATGAATTGGCAAAGGTTGCCAAGGAAGCTTCTGTTTTTGCTAAGTTATCACCTCAACAAAAAGCCAGAATAGTAACAACACTTAGAAATTCAGGCAATAGTGTCGGCTATATGGGAGATGGTATTAATGACGCAGCAGCAATGAAATCATCTGACGTTGGAATTTCAGTAGATAGTGCTGTAGATATTGCCAAAGAGTCAGCTGATGTAATTTTGTTAGAAAAAGATTTAATGGTTCTTGAAAAAGGAATTATTGAAGGAAGAAAAACCTATGCTAACATGATTAAGTATATAAAAATGACAGCAAGCTCTAATTTTGGTAATATGTTCTCAGTTCTAATCGCTAGTGCATTTTTACCATTTATTCCAATGTTATCTATTCATATTCTCTTACTTAATTTAATCTATGATTTCTCTTGTACCGCTATTCCTTGGGATAATGTCGATGAAGAATATTTGGTTGTTCCAAGAAAATGGGATGCAAGTTCTGTAAGTAAATTCATGTTGTGGATTGGCCCAACAAGTTCCGTATTCGATATTACAACTTATCTCCTAATGTTCTTTGTGATTTGTCCAGCAACATTTGGACCATTTAGCTCTCTTGTTCCTGGAAGTACAGCATATATTGGATTTATCGCGCTCTTCCATACTGGCTGGTTTGTTGAATCAATGTGGACTCAAACCTTGGTTATCCATATGATTCGTACTCCTAAAATTCCATTTTTACAAAGTCGTGCTTCGGCTCCATTAACAATCTTAACTTTCATGGGAATCATTGGACTCACAATCATTCCATTCACAAGCTTTGGAGATTCAATTGGTTTAATGGCTTTACCAATTAACTTTTTCCCATGGCTAATTTTAACAGTAGTGATGTATATGATGCTTGTCACCATATTTAAAAAAATATTTGTTTCAAAATACGGTGAATTACTTTAAATAAAAAATAAAAGTGGTGATAATTTATCCCACTTTTATTTTACTTTGGTATAGTCTATGCTATAATTAAATCAAGAAAAGTAAGGTAAAAAAATGAAAACATCAAAAAATGAACAAGACTATCTAAAGGCAATATACAGCCTAAAAAATGAAAATAATGGATCTGTTAGTATTAATGCCATTGCTCAAAAATTATCAGTATCATCACCAAGCGCCACTGAAATGATTAAACGATTAGCCAAAAAAGAACTTGTTATTCATAAACCTTATTATGGGGTATCACTTACAGACTTAGGAAATCACGAAGCGAGATTTATTTTAAAAAGTCATAGGGTCTGGGAAACTTTTCTTTTTGAGAAGGTTGGATATACAATGGAGGAAGTGCACGATGAAGCCGAAAATTTAGAACATGCTTCATCACCAAGGTTGATTGAATCTCTGTATGTCCTGATGGGCTATCCAGCAACTGACCCTCACGGCTCAGAAATTCCTACAGAATCATTTTGGCTGAAAAATGAAGTGGAACTCACACTTGATGAAGCACAAGTTGATCAGACTTACCACGTTACTACTATAGAAGAAGAAGGAAAAAACTTTTTCAAAAAATTAGAAATTTCTCTTCCACATCTTATTAAAGTAATCGATAAATTAGAAGATAAATCAATAATTATTAAAGAAGATCGAGAAAGTTCAATTGTAATCCCACCATTTTTACAATCTAAAATTCATCTCATGCATAGAAGATAAGATAAGATACACTAAAAGTCCAAGAAATTTATTTGGACTTTTTATTTTTGAATTTTCATATAGTTTTAAACTATAGGTCATCATATTAAAAATGTATTATTAAAGTTTTATTAAATTTGATAAGATAGACCTATTAAAAATTGGAGACTATGACTATGAAAAAATCAATTATTGCTTTCCCACGTATCGGTTCAAACCGTGAATTAAAATTTGCTCTTGAAAAATATTTTCGTAAAGAAATTACAGAAGAAGAATTACAAAAAGTAGCCAAAGAAATTCGGTTGGAAAATTGGAAAAGTCAAAAAGAAGCTGGAATTGACTCACCTATTTCCAATGACTTTTCTTTCTATGACCAAACCTTAGATTTATCAATTGCTCTTGGTGCAATTCCAGAGTCTTATAAAAATTTAGAATTAAATGAACTAGATACTTTATTTGCATTAGGCGCGTGGTTTCCAAGATGAACAAAATGACGTAAAAGCAAGACCAATGAAAAAATGGTTTAATACAAACTATCATTATTTAGTTCCAGAAATTAACAAAGATACGATTATTAAAGCAAATTTTTCAAAATTATTAAATGAATATAAGGAAGCAAAATCTGCTGGATTTGAAACCAGACCAACAATTATTGGCCCATATACATTTTTAGTTTTAGCAGATTACAAGTCAGGAGCCACGAAAGCTACAGTATTATATGATGTTATTGTAGCTTTTCAAACACTACTAAAAGAACTTAATCAACTAGGAGTAGAATGGTTACAGATTGAAGAACCAGCACTTGTTTTAGACCAAACTGAAGAAGAAAAAAAATTATTTGTGAGTATTTATGAAGAACTACTTAAGAGTAAAAACAACCTTAAGATACTTCTTCAAACATATTTTGGAGATGTTCGTGATAGCTATAAAGAAATAGTAAAGCTTGATTTTGATGGTATTGGTCTTGATTTTATAGAAGGAAGAGATTCTTTAACTCTTATTCAAAAATACGGTTTTCCCAAAGAGAAAATACTTTTTGCAGGACTAGTAAATGGAAAAAATATTTGGCGGAATAATTATCAAAAGACACTTGAGCTACTAACCGCTTTAGATGCAGTAGCAGATATCGTAATTAATACAAGCTGCTCTTTACAACATGTTCCGGTAACAGTTAAAAACGAAACTAAATTATCAAAAGAAATTCTTAAACACTTTTCATTTGCCACAGAAAAATTAAATGAAATTGATGAAATTTCCGATATTTATTTTAATAAAAACACTTCTTTTTTGAAGAAGAATATCGAACTTTTTGAAAATGAAAGAGTTCGTGAAAATACTAAACTTAAGCAAAAACTTGATAAATTAACAGAAAAAGACTTTACTAGACAACCGTCACTAGTGGAAAGACGAGCAAGTCAATCTCAATCGCTTAATTTACCACTTTTACCAACCACAACCATCGGTTCATTTCCTCAAACGGCAGAGGTGAGAAAAGTTCGGCTACAAAATAAGCGAGGAGAATTAAGCCAAGCAGATTATGACACATTCTTAGAAGAAAAAATAAAAGAATGTCTTAAACTCCAAGAAGATATTGGATTAGACGTTTTAGTTCATGGTGAATTTGAACGAAATGACATGGTAGAGTATTTTGGAGAAAAGTTAGAAGGTTATGTTTTTACTCAAAAAGCATGGGTTCAATCTTACGGAACACGTTGTGTCAAACCTCCAATCGTGTGGGCTGATGTCACTAGACCAAAATCTATGACCGTCCGTTGGTCAGCCTATGCTCAATCTCAAACATCTAAACCAGTAAAAGGAATGCTGACAGGTCCGGTAACGATTCTAAATTGGTCTTTTCCGCGAGAAGATATTTCGTTAAAAGCAAGTACTTTACAATTGGCATTAGCTGTTCAAGAAGAAGTTCTTGACTTAGAGAAAGCTGGCATTAAGATTATTCAAATTGATGAGGCAGCTTTGAGAGAAAAGTTACCTCTTCGCAAAAGTGATTGGTATAAAGAATATCTAGATTGGGCAATTCCTGCCTTTCGTTTAGTTCACTCTAAAGTAAAACCGGAAACACAAATTCACACACATATGTGTTATTCTGAATTTGAAGATATTATTCCATCCATTGACGCAATGGATGCTGATGTAATTTCTTTTGAAGCAAGTAGAAGTGAGCTATCAATTATCGATGCGTTGAAAGCTCACCATTTTCAAACTTTGGTTGGACCTGGAGTCTATGATATTCATTCTCCACGAATACCTAGCGTAAAAGAAATACAAAATCAATTAGAAAAAATATTGGCCAAATTACCAATTGAACAAGTTTGGGTAAATCCTGATTGTGGTCTTAAAACACGTGGTAATGCCGAAACCATTCCTAGTTTAAGACACTTAGTTGAGGCAACTAGGGTGTTAAGAAAGGAAAAGGTTGAATATGACAAGTAATTCCAAAATTCTTTCTTTTGAAGTTTTTCCACCTACAACTCAAATTGGAAGTACCAACTTGGTAAAGACCTTGGATAGCCTAAGAACTCTCTCGCCAGATTTTATCAGTGTAACTTGTAGTAACAATAATTATGATAATATTGGAGATACAACTATAAAGTTTGCTGATTATGTAAACAATACACTAGATATTCCAGCGGTTGCTCATTTACCTGCCGCTTATTTAGATAAAGCTCAAGTGATCGAAATTTTGGAACGGTTAAAAGATAAACAAATCAAAAAAATTCTTGCTTTAAGAGGTGATATCAGCGATGAACCGATGAAAGATGATTTTAAATTTGCAAGTGATTTGGTTAAATTTATCAAAGATTATGATGATACTTTTGAAGTTTTAGGTGCTTGCTACCCCGATATTCATCCCGAATCAGTAAATCGAGTGAGTGATTTTCATTATCTGAAAGAAAAAGTAGATGCTGGTTGTGACAGATTAATCACGCAACTATTTTTTGATAATGATAGTTTTTATGATTTTCAAGAACGGTGTGCAATTGCTGAGATAAATACTCCAATATTCGCTGGAATAATGCCAGTAATCAATCGAAATCAAATTCTTCGTCTATTAAAAAATTGTAATACGCCATTACCAGCAAAATTTATTAGAATACTCGAAAAATATGAACATAACCCTATCGCTTTAAGGGATGCTGGAATTGCTTACGCCATCGATCAAATCGTTGATTTAGTAACAGAGGATGTTGCTGGAATTCACCTCTATACGATGAATAATGCAAATACAGCACACTCCATCCATGCTTCAATATCCTCTTTATTTACCGTTTGATACATAATAAAATTTATGTAAAAAGAAATTTTGAAATAAAATTAAGAAAAAATAGATAAATAATTGACAAATCAAAAAATTTTAATTATACTAACTAATAATATTAAATATCGAGGTTCCAAAATGATTAACAACTTTAAAAAATTTTATTTTTTCTTTATGAATGATCCACATTAGTTTTTGGCTAATAAAATGTGGGTCCTCTTTGATGTTCGTTAATCATCTAGGGGATAAAGAAGACGTCCCCTGGGACGTCTTTTTTTATTATAAAGGAGGCACATAAAAAGTAAAATAGAAAAAATTTATTGCAAGTAAAATATTATTAAGTATTTTTACTAAAAAACTATAGAAAAAAGGTAAAAGATGACTTTTAAAGAACTCAGTAACAAAATTAACATTAAAGATGTAAAAGAGCTAAATCATTTAAATGATGAGCAACGAGAAAAGAAAGAAAAACGTGATAAGGAACTTGAAGCGATAATTAAGGGTGAAGACGATAGAATTCTCTTAGTCATTGGCCCCTGCTCATCAGATAATGAAGCTGCAGTTCTAGAATATGCTCACAGATTGTCAAAACTTCAAAAAGAAGTAGAAGATAAAATTTTTATTGTAATGCGTGTTTATACTGCAAAACCGCGGACAAACGGAGATGGCTATAAAGGTCTCATTCATGAACCTGATGCAGATGGACATACAGACCTTATCAATGGGATAAAAATGGTTCGTGACCTTCACTATAAAGTAATTACTGAAACTGGTCTGACTACAGCAGATGAGATGCTATACCCAGAAAATCTACCATTAGTTGATGACTTAGTAAGTTACTATGCAGTTGGCGCTCGCTCAGTTGAAAATCAACAACATCGCTTTGTTGCCTCAGGAATAGATGCCCCAACAGGAATGAAAAACCCGACATCAGGGAATTTAAAAGTTATGTTTAATGGAATGTATGCAGCCCAACAATCTCAAGATTTTCTATTTGGGAATGCTGAAGTAGAAACAACAGGAAATCCATTAGCTCATGCCATCCTTCGTGGTGGACAAGATGAAAATGGTAAAAACCATCCAAATTACTATACAGATAATCTTCTTGAAAGTATCGAAATATACGAAAAAATGGGCTTACAAAATCCATTTATTGTTATTGATACTAATCATGATAACTCTGGGAAGAAGTATATGGAACAAATAAGAATTGTTCGTCAAACATTAGTCAATCGTAATTGGGATGAACAAATTCATAAATATGTTAGAGGATTTATGATTGAATCATATCTTGAAGACGGTCGTCAAGACAAACCAGAAGTATTTGGAAAATCAATCACTGACCCATGTTTGGGTTGGGATAAAACAGAAGAACTTATTAATGAAATTTATAATTCGTGATTGTAAAATGAGAAGGGATGAGTGAGAAACTTAATAGAATATTTTCATATTCTGTTCAAATAGAAAATAAATTTTTCTATATCGTACCACCTTTTAAAATAATAATATAAAAGCGTAGTTTTGCTACTTTTTTAATTTATCTTTTTATATAAGTTTTAGTTTATAAAAAAATAAATCTTTCATTTGTGTATTTTTTAAAAATAAGATGTATAATGTGTTTATCATCTACAGATGTAAACTTTAAAAAATAGGAGAACTAAGATGACTTATAAAACTAGTACTGAAAACAAAGCGTTAGAAATTGTAAATGTTAAATCACTTGAAGGTAAAGTGAAACAAAGTATGGAGGCTGCGGGAAATAAAGGTGCCTTTGGCTATATTCGTGGTGGCTCTGAAGATGAGTGGACACTGAATGAAAATACATCAGCATTTAACAAAAAACAAATTATGCCTCGAGTATTAAGAGGAATTGATTCTGCGGATTTAAGTACCTCACTCTTTGGTATAAAACTAAAAACACCAATTATCCAAGCGCCAGTTGCCGCCCAAGGCCTTGCTCATGAAGAAGGAGAAGTTGCAACTGCTAAAGCGATGGCTGAAGTTGGCTCAATCTTTTCAATTAGTACTTACGGAAGTACATCAGTGGAAGACGCCGCAAAAGCAGCACCAGGTGCACCGCAATTTTTCCAATTATATATGAGTAAAGATGATAAATTTAATGAATTTCTTTTGAAAAAAGCTGTATCAGCTGGAGTTAAGGCGATTATTTTAACCGCTGATTCAACATTAGGTGGCTATAGAGAAGAAGACATTGTCAATCATTTCCAATTTCCTTTACCAATGCCAAATCTAGCTGCTTTTTCAGAAAGTGATGGAACTGGCAAAGGAATCAGCGAAATCTATGCAGCAGCAAAACAAGGTCTTGTTTTAGAAGATATTCAAAAAATTAAAAAAATAACTAATCTTCCTGTAATTGTTAAGGGGGTTCAATCTCCTATTGATGCAGATGATGCCATTAACGCTGGGGCAGACGGTATCTGGGTTTCAAATCATGGGGGACGACAATTAGATGGAGGACCTGCTTCAATTGATGTCCTACCCCTCATCGCCAAAAGTGTTAATCATCGAGTTCCTATTGTTTTTGATAGTGGAATTAGACGTGGGGAACATGTCTTCAAAGCTTTAGCACAAGGAGCAGATGTTGTTGCGGTAGGTCGTCCAGTTCTTTATGGTTTGAATTTAGGGGGAGCCAAAGGTGTTCAATCTGTTTTTGAACACTTAAACAAAGAGCTAAGTATTACTATGCAACTTGCTGGAACAAAAAATATTGAAGAAATCAAACATACCTCATTGATTGACTAATAGTTCAAATAAAAAAAGTACCTTATTAGAGGTACTTTTTTTATCCTATTTGATAAAATAGTTAGTTTTGAAAGTTCATTTGATCAATTTTTGAAACAATTTCCTTATCTACCCAAACCGAAACACTTCCATCATTGACATAAAATTCAGCTCCACCATTTTGATCCAGCGTAATAGGTATTTCATGTCTTCCAAATAAATCTATATAAACTTTACCTGCATACGCCTTATCAATTATCATATATTTTGAGCCACCATTTTTATTAGTTAAAATACATGATAATCCATATTCCTTATTATCTATTTTTAAAATATTTGTCCATCCAATAATATCAGGATGATCAAAATAATCTTTTTCCCTTAAAAACTCAGAGTCCTTACGTAATGCTATCATAGTTCTTAAGTTATCACCTACAGGATTAACATTATGTGAGGGTATTCCATATAAATCTCCCCAAAAGACAGTAGGAGTTCCTTTTTTGCGAAGTAAAATTAAGCTATAAGCGTGCTCTTTAAACCAAGCTGGAATCCAAGATTGAAGAGCCTGTCCTTCTTGAGTATCATGGTTATCAACAAAAGTGACCGAGAGTTCTGGCTGGCTGGCAGTGAGTGTGTGATCAAAAAGAGTACGCATATCAAATTCTCCATTGGTTGAAGAGGCTTCTTTCATATTAAAATGTAGTGGTACATCAAATAATTGTATTCTATCACCGGATTGTTCTAGATAATACTCTAATTTGCCAAGATCATCAGACCAGTACTCGCCAACAATAAAAAGTTTTTTATCCAATTGCTTTGCTCTCTGCTCAAGCCATTTATCAAAATATTTGAAATCAATATGTTTAATTGCATCTAATCGAAAACCATCAATTTTTGTCATTTCTGAAAACCAATGTCCCCATTTTTCAAGTTGTTCTACCGTTTCCGAAACACTAAAATCAAGATCAGCCCCCATTAAATAATCAAAATTATTATTCTCTGAATCTACATTCTCATCCCATTCATGTCCTTCAAATTCAAGAATTTCTTCTTGATTTTTCCTTTCATCATAATCAATTCCCGTAAAGTTGTGCCAGGTCCATATATAATTGTCGTATTTTCCTTGTCTTCCTGGAAATGTAAATTTGGTCCAAACTTCAACAGTTTTATTATTTTCGATGTTATGAAGATGATTATCTTCTGCTTTAATATCAGCTTCAATAGTTTCTGTTTCATCAGCACCCATCATGTGATTAAAAACGATATCCGCATACACTTCAATATTGTTGTGGTGTAGTGTATTAATTAAATCAAGATATTCATCTTTAGTCCCATATTTTGTAGGAATTGTCCCTTTTTGATCAAATTCCCCTAAGTCGAATAAATCATAGGTCCCATAACCAACATCTTCAACTCCAGAAGCTGCCTTGGAAGCTGGAGGTAACCACAATCCTGAAAATCCTAACTTTCCTAAGTCAGGAATATTCTCTTTTATATTATTCCAGTGCTGAGAATCTGAGGGTAAATACCATTCAAAAGCTTGAAGGATTGTTTTCATAAAATCATTTCTCCTTTTTCAAATTGATACAATTCTTTTCTAAAAACTAGCGCTATTAATAATTAGTATACACAAAAAGGAATCTGAAGGACAGCAGAATGTTTTAGAATTAATTAGAATATTCAAAAATATAATACTATCATCATTGGTGAATGTATTTTTTGTAAGACGATATTTTTGAATATTCTGAAATTTAATCATACAATGAATTTATACTGAATTGAAAGGAGTTAGAACATGAAAGAAATTTCTTACAGCAAAATACTCTTAGTAGCTAAAAATGCACATCTTTATTTTTTCGATTCCTTAAATAATATTGATGTAATTTCAGGACGCCGATTAGTCCATTTTATAAAAAGTGATTTGGGAAAGCACCGGCTTGCCCGTTATCAGCTTATTATATTTTTAGATTCTGGTTTTAAAGCTAACTATCCTAATATTATAAAGGATTTTACCGAGGCAAAGATGATTCTATTTTTTTGGAATCATTTGACTCAAAAATATATTGATTTGCTACACACCTCTAGAGAAATAGGAGTAATTGATTCCTACTATAGTTTTGACCCTATTGAAGCAAAGAAATATGGGCTCTATCATAATTCTACTTTTTATACTCCTTGTATAAATTTACCTCTTCAAATACCAGATTATGATTTGTTTTTTGGAGGAAATGATAAAGGAAGAACTCAACTTGCACATGTTATTTTAGATAAATGTGCCAGTTTAGATATTTCAATATTACTTTATATCATTAATGGAGAAAAAGGTTTTAAAAATAAAGGATATTTACCCTATCCAAAATTTTTAGAGTTCTTAATTAATAGTAATGGTATTCTTGAAATTATGCAAGAAAACCAGACAGGTTTGACCTTGAGAACAATGGAGGCTATTTTCTTTAAGAAAAAATTAGTTACAACAAATAAAGCCATCAAGCATTACCTATTTTATCATCCTGATAATATTTTTATTTTAGGAGAGGACTCAATAGAGAACTTATCCAATTTTTTGGAAAAAGACTATCATCCGCTAGAACATGATAAAATCAATTTTTTTGAAAGCCAAAACTGGTTTGACAGATTCTTATTTCCTGAAAAGGAATTACTGAATATTGAATATCGTGATAGTTTACTGGATGGTTAAAATGTTCAGCAAAATTACTAATGACCAAATCAAAATAAATAAAAAGACGTCAAAATAGATGTCTTTTTATCATTATATTAATAATCTAAATAACTTTTATATACTATGAAAATGACAAATCGTCTTGTATATTTCATAAATTTTAATACTAGTCTTGGAAACCCAATCTTGAACATGTTATACTGTAAGAGTATAAAAATTAGGAAATGGTGTTTTATGTCAGCTATTAGTTTTATTGCTGTGATGATGATTGGTGTTATCGGGGCAAATATAATCAAAGAGTTTTTTCCACAAATTTCAGAAACTTTTATCTTGATTGGTGTGGGCCTTATTTTGAGTTTCCTACCAGAATTTCAAAATTTTGAATTGGAGCCAGAGTTTTTTATGATGTTAATCATTGCTCCATTAATGTTTTATGAGGGAAGTAAAACTTCATTAAAAAAAGTACGGAAAAATTTCAGAGGAATATTTTTTCTATCAATTACTTTAGCAGTGGTGACTGTACTTTTAGTAGCAGTGCTTACGAATAATATAATGGGTAGTTGGATTTTCCCTTTAGCTATCTGTTTTGCAGCAATTGTAACGCCAACAGATGCAGTTGCTGTAAAATCAATAATTTCTGGAAAGAAAATGCCCGAAGGGGTTAATGAAGCAGTTGAATTTGAATCTTTATTTAATGATGCAACAGGGTTAGTTTTACTGAGCTTAGGATTATCTGTTTTAGAGAGTGGGCATTTCAGTATTTGGGAAGGACTTGGTCGCTTTATATTTGTCTCAATTGGTGGAATTATAATTGGTTTAGTTGTCGGTGCTCTACTGGTACGAATTAGGACCGCAATCAATCTCAGAGCAACTCGGCCAGAAGCTACCATAATTCCTATTTCAATTCTGACCCCCTTCTTTATTTATTTGTTAGCAGAACATTTTGGAACTTCCGGTGTTTTAGCTGTAGTTGCTGCTGGGTTAATTCATAATTTTGAAGGAGATATGCTCAAACTGACTTCAACAAATGTTCAATTAACGAATAATACAATCTGGGAGATTTTAAGCGATATTCTGAATAACTTTGTTTTCATTCTCTTGGGTGTAAGTCTATTTGGAATTTGGGACATTTTTAAATCACTTGGTTGGAAAGAATCAATTGTTCTATTTTTGATAAGCGTTTTAGTTTATTTACTTATGTTATTCATAAGAAAATTTTGGACTAATAGAAAAGGAAATAGATCAATCGAACACTTTTTCTCTGATGTAAAAGAAGAGCGTAATAGTGATTCAACAATTTTTGCTTTGTCAGGAGCCCATGGAACAATGACATTAGCAATGGCTTTCTCTTTACCTTTGAATACTAGTATTTTGAGCAACGAGAATAGGGAAATTATTATTACAATGGCCGCTATTGTTATTCTTTTAAGTCTTATTGTACCAACACTGATTCTGCCAAAATTATTACCGGCACTTGGAGGTGAAAGTACTGATAATATAAATCAGGTTCGTAACGATATGGTTGATTATGCGATTCTTCATATGGTAGAAGAAATTGAGGATAGTAAAGTTCGTAGTAGTCTTACCAAACAACTACAATCACAAAAAGGATTACAAATCCCTGACCACACTAAGAGTAGTAAATTAATGGACGAGATAATAAGTTGGCAGGAAACATTACTTGATACAACAACTATCAAAGCACAGTTTTCACCTAAAGTTATTGACTATTTTAGAATTTATCTAGAAAACAGTAGTAAACATTCAACTGGTAAGAAAATAAGACGATTATTCTCCAAAAGACGACGTGGCAGAAGAGTAGATTCAGTAGAAATGCAAGAATTTGCGACAATAAGAACCGATATAAGCCGACTAGAAAGCAGTTTATATCAACAAACAATCGAAAAATTAAGTTCTCTTGAAAAAGAGCGAATAGAAAATAAGATAACTGACTTTAGTGATATTGAAGAAGTAAAACATATTTTGGAAAATAGACATTACCGTATTCGTAACGAAATTCAAGAAGATACAATTATTCCAAACGAATTACTCATAGAGGCATTTCAACTTGAATATCAATTTGTATTGAACCAGGTAAAAACTGATGTAATTTCTAAAGAAACAAGTAATAAACTTTTTAAAGAGATAAATAATGCTCAAGTTTTACAATTACAGAAACAATAAAAAGCCTATTGAGGCTTTTTTCTAAAGTAACTAAATATATTACCAATAAAGTTGATTCGCATGGTTCATAGCAACGATAAACGATTATGTTCCATTAAACAGCCGTAGGATCATTACCCTCTTTATTAGAACTCAGTTGATTACTGGTAATTATCAATTCTATTTGCTAGAATATGCTTGTGTTGGACAAGAGCTTATGATGTTGGAGAGTCTTTATTATTTCATTGATAATAATAAAATCAGTCTGTAACAAGTAATGGATGCCTAATGAATTTACAAAAATTTAAAAGATTGTTGCTAGAGAAATTGATACATGGAGGTAATGATAGATGAAATTAATACTATCATCAATTTTGTTAGGATTCGGTGGATTTGATCCAGTGGGAGCAGTGCTTATAATGGCTGCACTAGCAAATGGAACAAAGAAAAAACAAGTATATTTATTTTCTTTAATGGCTCTACTTTCCACGGTCGTTTTCGGATTAATATTTTCATACGGTACTAGTATAAGCTTGAATTATTTTATAAATATAATGAATCATATTCCAGATATGGCTTATGTATTTACCGGTTTTTTGATATCCATTGTATGTGTAGCTTGGTTTATAAGATCTACCTTCCTAAAAGGAAATAAAGAAAGAGTAGATGATCAGAAAGAATCGAAATTTATGAAATTTTCAAAGAGAAGTATGCCACTTGCAGGTTTTATTTTTGGGTTTTGGGCTATGTCAGATCCGACTTTTTGGGCAGTGGTTGCACTAAGTGCAAAAGAGGGGAATATACTATTAACAATATTATGTTTAACAATTTGGATGTTGTTAGGACAGATTCTTTATATACTTTAGTAGTATCATTAATATTTAATGTCTATGAAAAATTGATTAAAATAGCAAGTAGGTATTTAGATAAAAATAACCGAAGAAAAAAATTAAGTAATGTCACTAGAATAATAATATCATTATTTATATTAGGTATTGGTATTTATTTTTTTATTGATTCATTGGTATATTTACTAAAAGGGATTTGGTTATATTAGTTTATATATTATCGTGAATTAATATAAAACATGTTTAGTGTTTGATAAACAGATTATAATCTAAGTTTATCTAATCACTTTTATAGTTTAGTCGCAAAATATAGAAGTTTAAAAGAAGAATAAGGCTTTTGGTCATATTCTTTTTAGTGTCCAATTTACTATGTTCATACTGAGCAATTTTTAATAACAAAATATAGGGGAGTGATAAAATAGAATGAGAATATGAAAACTCCTACAAAAAATATTAATTTAGAAAAAGAGGAACAGCTGTGAATATTGAAGTTTTACTTGAAAAGAAAGAACAAATACAGGTTAAGATTTTACGTCAGTTGTTCCTCAAACATGATAAGCTAACTGCGCAGGAACTGTGTGATTGGGTAAACCTCTCTCGACCTTCGGTTCAGAGTTATTTGGAGGATATATCTTATATAGGACGGATGATTGGGAAACCCATGGAAGTTATTCGTCAGAACAATAAACTCGTTCTAAACATGTCGGAATCACAAACCTTAGATGAAGTCATCAGTTTTTTAATCCAAGATAGTATCAAATATCGCCTGATTCTCTTATTTTTAGAACAAAAAAATTACATGATTTTTGAATTAGCAGAACTCTTGCTACTCAGTGAATCTACTTTGTTTCGCAAAATCAAAGAACTCAATAAACTTTTATTGGAATTTGATATTCAAATCAAAAATAATAAATTGATCGGAGAAGAAAGTCAAATTCGCTATTTTTACTATCTGCTATTTGATTCGCTTCATCCTAAATTTCGACCAGATTTGCTGCAAGTCACTAAATTTCAGGTCGAATTTGTACGGCAACTTGAAGAAACATTAAAAGTAAATTTTTCCGAAAGTAGCAAAGATAAACTTTATCGGTGGTTGGCAATCACAGAAAGAAGGCGGAAACTTACAGATATCCAAATTACTAAATCTTTAGAAATGAAGAAAATATACCAAGATGACCATCTCTATCAACTATTGGATTCTCTTTTTTATCAACATATTTATGATAATCAGAGCAAGGATAACTGTGAGACAATTTTTTTCTACGGTTTTCTCCAATCTTTTTTCATTCTAGATAAAGAAAGCTATTACCGTTTTGATATTTATCGCAGTAAAAAAATTCCAACTGTTCTCTTGAATATTTCTTTAAGAGAGCGAATGTTAAACCACTATCGTCCCCATCGTTTAGGTTTCGAAGAGGAGAAATCCATCAGTTATCAGTTAGCTCAAGTAAACAATAAATTCACCTTTTTCCAAGGTAGCCTCTTTACCAAAATTCAAGAAGATTTGATGCTACATAAACAAAACTGGGTCGATAAGAGTTTTCAAGATTTACTTGATAACCTCAAAGATATTGCTTTAAGTTATATACCCAAAGAGCAGGATTTGCCAGAACTCATCTTTGGTTATCGCAATGCCTTGATGCTGCTGGAGCTCTTATCTGCTCAACAATTGACGGTGGCTTATGATTTGTCTGATACACCTGCCTATCAAATCCCGATGGAACACTATCTGAAAAATCACCTCAGATCTGTTGAAAAGATAAAATTAGAGCATTATCAAGAAAGCCAGAGTTATGATCTACTTATCTCAAGTAAAAGAAATGACAGTCGAAAGTTTGTCTATATACTTTCCGAGTTTTCCAGTGATTATGATTTTGAAGAGTTATTGTCGCGTATTGAAAACTTAAAAAAAGAAAAATTTCAAAAAAAAGCAATTTTGAATTAAGAATGAAACACGAAAGAGGGGTGCTCTCCTCTTTTTTTATGTTTTCACGTGAATATTATTTTACATTTATGAATATATTACTGCGGTCCCATTATTTAGCATTTTCTCACTGAATTTATTACAGAATAGATGAAGAATTAAGAATAGCAACTCAAATAAGTTTAAAATTAAATTGGGAGAGACCCCCTCTCTCATTATTTCTTAGTAAGCACAAACTGCCTAAATTCAAGTAATTTTTCTATTCGAATCTGTTGTTTATTATCGACTGCCAATTTTTTTTTGAATTTGATAAAAAATGAAAGTTTCTATTCGTTTTAAAATGCTATAATATAAATCATAGAAAGCGTTTACAAAGGAGAAACAACATGACAGAAACTTCTTACATTATGGCAATTGACCAAGGTACAACAAGCTCAAGAGCTATTATATTTGATAAACATGGTAAACATATCGGCAGCTCCCAAAAGGAATTTACACAGTACTTTCCTAAAGAAGGTTGGGTGGAACATGATGCCAACGAAATTTGGAACTCTGTTCAATCTGTTATCGCAGGAGCATTTATCGAATCTGGTATTAAGCCTGTGCAGGTTGCTGGTATTGGTATTACTAACCAACGTGAAACAACCATTATCTGGGATAAAAAAACAGGTATACCAATCTACCATGCCATCGTTTGGCAATCACGTCAATCTTCCAATATTGCAAATGGTCTTAAAGATGCAGGGCATGATGAACTCTTCCACAAAAAGACAGGACTCATTGTCGACTCATACTTTTCAGCTACAAAAATTCGTTGGATTCTTGACCATGTTGAAGGAGCACAAGAGCGGGCGGAACGAGGCGAGCTGCTCTTTGGAACAATTGATACATGGCTTTTATGGAAGTTAACAGATGGCGATGTACATTATACAGACTACTCTAATGCCAGTCGTACTATGCTCTACAACATTCACGAGTTAAAATGGGATGAAGAAATCCTGAAAATTCTGAATATCCCGGCTTCAATGCTTCCAGATGTTAAATCTAACTCAGAAGTTTATGGTGTGACTAAAGGATTTCATTTCTTCGGATCTGAAGTACCAATCTCAGGTATGGCTGGTGACCAGCAAGCCGCATTATTTGGTCAAATGGCCTTTGAACCAGGGATGATTAAAAATACTTATGGTACAGGTTCATTTATCGTGATGAATACGGGTGAGAAACCACATATTTCCAAAAATAACATGCTCACAACAATTGGCTACGGTATTAACGGAAAAGTTTATTATGCCTTAGAAGGAAGTATCTTTGTTGCAGGTTCATCAATCCAATGGTTACGTGATGGTTTGAAGATGTTGGATCGTGCCAGTGATTCTGAAGAAGTTGCACTCCAGTCTATGAGTCAAGATGAAGTTTATGTGGTTCCAGCTTTTGTCGGCCTTGGCGCACCATATTGGGACCAAGAAGCACGTGGTGCAATGTTTGGTTTAACACGTGGAACAACAAAAGAAGATATTGTGAAAGCAACCTTACAAGGGATAGCTTATCAAGTCCGTGATGTAGTAAGCACCATGAAAGAAGATACAGGAATCGATATGTCTGTACTCAAAGTAGATGGTGGCGCAGCAAATAACGAATACTTGATGCAGTTCCAAGCCGATATCTTGAATATCCCTATTCAACGTGCGGGAGATTTGGAAACGACAGCGCTCGGTGCAGCTTTCCTAGCAGGTCTTGCAGTTGGTTTTTGGAAAGATTTAGAAGAACTCAAGAATCTTATGAGCCTGGCAAAATTTTCCAAACGCAGATGCAAGAAGAACGTAGAGAAGAACTCTATGGCGGTTGGAAAAAAGCTGTGAATGCAACACGCGCTTTCAAATAATAATCAATTAGACAGTAACATAAAGGAGAATAGAAATGGCTTTTTCTAAAAAAACAAGACAAGAAGCAATCACAAAAGTTCAGAATGAAGAAATGGATTTACTCATTATCGGAGGTGGTATTACTGGTGCTGGATTGACTTTACAAGCGGCAGCCACTGGCATGAAAGTTGCTGTGCTTGAAATGCAGGACTTTTCAGAAGGAACATCGTCACGTTCAACGAAACTCGTGCATGGGGGTATCCGTTATCTAAAAAACTTTGATGTCGAAGTCGTTTCCGACACTGTTTCAGAACGTGCTGTTGTTCAAAGTATTGCGCCACATATTCCTAAGCCAGACCCGATGTTACTTCCTATTTACAATGATGAAGGCAAAACGACTTTTGATATGTTTTCTGTGAAAATCGCCATGGATTTGTATGATCGGTTGGCAGGTATTGATGAAGGTTCTCCATATGCCAACTATACCATCTCACCAGAAGAAGTGCTACGCCGTGAGCCACTGATCAAGAAAAAAGGTTTGCAAGGTGCAGGGGTTTATCTTGACTACCGTAACAATGATTCACGTTTGGTGATTGACAATATTAAAAAAGCTGTAGAAGACGGCGCAAAAGCCATCAGCAAGATGAAAGTGATTGATTTTATCTATACTGATGGACAAATCTCTGGTGTTCGGGCGCGTGACTTATTGACAGATGAAGTCATTGAAGTAAAATCTAAACTTGTGATTAACACAAGTGGTCCTTGGGTAGATAAGATACGTTACTTGAACTTCACTCGTCCGATTGTACCAAAAATGCGTCCGACAAAAGGAGTCCATCTCGTGGTTGATGCTGCCAAATTACCTGTGCCTCAACCAACATATTTTGATACAGGAAAACATGATAAACGTATGGTTTTTGCCATTCCACGTGAAAATAAAACATATTTTGGTACGACAGATACAGATTATCATGGGGACTTTACCGATCCAAAGGTTACTCAAGAAGATGTGGACTACCTTTTAGATGTCATCAATTTCCGTTATCCTGGAGCAAATATCACGATTAATGACATTGAAGCTTCATGGGCTGGATTGCGTCCATTGCTAGGTGGGAATTCGGGTTCAGACTATAACGGAGGTGATAACGGTGCAGTTTCTGAAACTAGCTTTAACGCTGTCGTAGAGGCCGTGCTTCGCTATAAAAATAAAACAGCAACTAAAGCCGAAGTAGAGCATTTATTGAACAATATGGAATCAAGTCTTTCAGAAAAAGGGGACGCGCCATCTTCAGTTTCTCGTGGGAGTTCACTTGAACGTGAGAGTGATGGTTTGATTACTTTAGCTGGTGGGAAAATCACTGACTACCGTAAAATGGCAGCAGGTGCGATGGAGCTTATCTGCCAGCTACTTGTTGAGGACTTTGATTTGAAATATGAACCAATCGACTCTAAAAAATACCAGATCTCTGGTGGTGAATTTGATCCAACTAAGGTTGAAGAAGTCGTTGCTGAAAATATGAAAATCGGTGTTGTTGCAGGTCTTACAGAAGAGGAGGCGAAATACATAGCAGACTTTTATGGAATGAACGCACTCCAAGTATTTGCCTATGCTTCTGAAATGAAACCTTATGAAGGCTTATCTTTGGCAGAATCAGCCCGTCTGCGTTATGCGCTTGAGGATGAAATGATCTTGACACCGGTAGACTACTTGCTTCGTCGTACTAACCATATTTTATTTATGCGAGAAAGTGTAGATACAATCAAAGTTCATGTTGTCAACGTCATTGCAGGCTTTCTCGGTTGGTCTGTAGAAGAAAAAGCAGAACAAGAAAAAGCTTTGGAAAAAGCGCTTCGTGAATCTGACTTATCAGATTTGAAGAAATAAAAATAGTTTGAAGATAATTGAAACAAATAAAAAATAGAAATAAGGGGTCAATATGCACTCAGAAATGGTACAGCTACTTGGTGAATTTTTAGGAACATTTATCTTAATACTTCTTGGTAACGGGGTCGTTTCAGGCGTTGTCCTGAACAAAACGAAAGCAACAGGAGCTGGTTGGGTTGCTATAACTCTCGGTTGGGGATTTGCAGTAATGATGGGGGTTTACATTTCTGGATTTATTTCGCCAGCCCATTTGAATCCAGCAGTAACAATTGCAATGGCAATGATTGGGAGCTTTAGCTGGAGTTTGGTTCTTCCTTATATTATTGCGCAAATGCTTGGTGCAATGGTCGCCAGCATTATCCTCTACCTAATGTTTTACCCTCACTATGCTGAAACAAAAAATCCAGCAGATATCTTGGGCACGTTTTCTACAGGCCCTGCTCTTCGTCATACAGGCTCGAATTTGATTAGTGAAATTGTTGGTACTGCAGTATTAACGACAGGAATTCTCGCCTTCGGTCAATACACTATTACGCAAACTTCGGGTGTCTCACCCCTTTTAGTAGGTGCGATTATCACAGCCATTGGTTTATCACTTGGTGCAACGACAGGTTACTCTCTAAATCCCGCACGTGACTTAGGTCCTCGCATCATGCATGCCATCTTACCTATCAAAGGTAAAGGAGATTCAGACTGGTCTTACGCATGGATACCTGTTTTAGGTCCAATCATTGGCGGTAGCTTAGGTGCCCTTCTCTTTAATATGGTTATTCAATTTGCAAGTAATTAAACTGAAATAATATACATAAAAAGAGTTAGACAGAGTTCTAACTCTTTTTATTAAAAATAAATGAGCCATAAGAAAAAATTTTCTATAATCAAAGTCACATAATCAATTGAGAAAAAATTTAATTAAAATATAATTATTGATGATTATAGAAAGTCTGCCCAGCATGTTTAAGTGTTTCCTGCTTGTACTTGATTTCTATTGTTAGATTATACAACCTGGTATTGGTAGTTATCTAAGGCCATTCCATAGATATGTTTGATGATGACAATATAAATGTTCTGTAAGGGGGATATATTATTTAGTTGTGCATGTCATATATTTTTTTATTTCGAATATGGGAATATTGGAATGTGATTCCTTTAAATGATTCAAAATAGAAGCTAAAAAACCACTTGAAAATTTTAGTGGTTTTTTTTTTGAAACAATTCTTCATATATTCAATTGAAATTAATTATTCAAGAGCAGAGTGATACAATTACACAAATTCTTCATACTCATTAGGATCTTGATTATCTACCCTGCCATTTCTTGTTTTAAGGCTGTGATTTTATTAATCTCTTCAGAAGAAAGTGAAAAATCAAAAATATCTATATTTTTTCTTTGGTGTTCTGGAGAAGTTGCTTTAAACAATAGGTATAATACCTCTTTCAACTTGCCATCTTAGAATGATTTGACCAGTATCCTTACCATATTTTTGAGCTATGTTTTGAATCAGGCTTTCCTCAAGCTCTTTACTACCTCGCCTAAAGGGCTCCATGCCTCAGTTAGAATGCCATACCTTTTATTAATTTTCAATAGCTTTTCTTGAGGCCAGTAAGGGTGAATTTCATTTTGATTAATTGCTGGTATAACACCAGTTTCTTGAATTATTTTGTCGAGATGGTCTTCCTCAAAATTAGATACCCCAATTGATCTTACAAGACCCCGTTTTTTTGCTGCAATTAGTGCTTTCCAAGCTTCAACATAATTATCCCGCTTTGGTAGTGGCCAGTGGATCAAGTAAAGATCAAAATAGCTCAATCCTGTTCGTAATAAAGACTCTTCAATCATCTTCAAAGCATCTTCAAAATGATGATATTTACCAGGTAGCTTAGTTGTCACAAAAAAATTTGATCGAGGGATACCAGAACGACGAATTGCTTCTCCAACTGCTCCTTCGCTATCATAATTAGTTGAGGTATCAAGTAAACGATAACCGCTTTGTAT